>CAEGAF010072317.1:0-12177 GCA_903067075.1 Micropoecilia bifurca | reverse complement strand
GTGTGTGTGTGTGTGTGTGTGTGTGTGTGTGTGTGTGTGTGTGTGTGTGTGTGTGTGTGTGTGTGTGTGTGTGTCTGTTTCATGTGTGTGAGCTTAGTTGTCCGAGATAAGCAGGTCAGGGCCAGGGAGAGATAAAATTCTCGACGAAGGCAGCCCTAGCTTGAGCCGACCCAACGGTCCCTCAGCCGTCTGCTGGCTAACGGACAGCCTGGTTCCCTCCAGGAGAGATTTTAACTGCAGCTTGTTATTATAATTAATTGACTCCCGTTAGCTTAATGAAGCTGCAGGTTAACACACAGAGCAGAGTCTTTTGTTCATTTGGGATGCTGACACAGCTCAAGAGCTAAATGTGTTCACATCAGCACCAGGAATCAACAAACATTAACGACACTGAAAAGAAAATGGACTCTAATTGAAACCATTTAGCAGCATGAGCTGGGCGTCTGTAGAAAGGAGGCAACTGCACTGCGATGAGAAAATATACATAAGACTCTTTTTCCTGAAGTTATTTGAGAGGATCCAATGATACTATTTCAACCGAGGATGAGTCCAGGATCAATCACACTGTTTTCATGTATTTTTCTTTTCTATAGTGGTCAATCTTTTGTGCAATAAAGAGGCTTCAGACAGGAAATAACTGCTGCTGCTCCCTTCATTGTGTCCAGTAGAAGCACAACTACATCAGCTCACTGCTCTTGTTAACCTGCAGCCAGTTTGATTCAATCTCAAACCAAATTAAAGACTCGGCGCTACGGAGTCAGAGGTCACAGTGCATGCCAACGAAATCCGGCAGCGCTGATTCTGTCCAGCTTCAGATTACATTTTAGTCATTCTTAAGCGATATCTGCAGATAGCACATGAACTTCCACACCTCTGTAATCTACACCTGACCGTGGGGAGCAGGATAAGGTTAATAAATCATGCAGATTTACTAACCTTAATTTCAGGTTATCACTCTAATTTTAGTATCAGCCTGAGTAAAAAAATTTTAAGAGCAAAAAGGACCAGCCTTTCCCTATTTGAACAATGAACTGCTTCCTTCTTATGAATTAATTAAGACAGTTTTTGATTCAGTTTCCTTAGATCTTGGTCTTGCTACTACCTGACTTGGAGAATAAAGAAAAAAGGAGGCTAAAACATCTGGTTTTACCCTGAATATGTTAAAAAATAATCTCTATAGTTTAGCGACGCCATCTACAAATGACTTAAACATGGAACAATCATCTTATTTCTCATGCAAAGGAAAAGGATTAAAATATTGACCTCCTTCCTGAATGCAGAGGATTTCAAGGTACCTTTAATAACACTGAGAAGCTCAACACAACAAAGTCTTTGAAAGCATTCAATCAGTTTCAGAGCTGAAGTTGTAGCTTAAACTTCTCAACAAACCTGCCCTAGCTACTACACCCATAGCTGGTAAATGAATTCAGAAACTTGTCGATCTGAATCCATCCTGACTTTTCCTGTGGCGCAGCAGCATCAGAGTCAGGCCGACCCAAATGACCCGCAGCGGGAAGAACAAGCTGTGTGCCGGAGGTCCGCTTCCTGGCGAGCACAATGGCTGTTGTTCTAGACAGGATGTGACATCACCGCCAAGGACTCTGGCAAAGGAAGAGGCTGGTGAGGACATATCTCTGCGTCGTCTTTGGTGAACCAGCGTATCTGTGAGGAATTCAAGTTGATTTGGAAAACCAGCAGACCGGTTGAGGTGTTTGAAGATCTGACGGATAAGATATCGCTCTCTGCTTGTCCTAACCATAAAAAGATAAAGAATAAACCTGATTGAACTCACACATGGAAACAAAGCAGACGCCTGACTCAACATGCAGTAACTCATCAGACTGACAAGCATCCTTAGTTTGTAAGTAGATCAGATAAGAAATTACTGGAGAAACTTTTAAGACAAGACTGCTAATTGTTTTCACATTTCAGACTTAAGACACTGCTTTTGTTTTGCATTAAAGGCTGGCAGTTTTACATGGATTACTTCAAACTTCTCCAGTTTGTTTGAGTAATACTATTAGATTTTCTTTCCAAAGGATCATGTCCAAACGTAATAGAGCCACGTCTAAAGGTTTTAATTATCTCGGGATCAATACAAGGTTCAACTAATGTATTTTATGAGGCTTAAAAGTCGTCACCGTAGTGTGGATGTTCACCAACACAAACATTTCCCTCCAATTCCCTTTAAGAAGTCCTTCCTGAACCTTTAAGATCTCGTCAGAATCTCTTGTTCTGATCAATTCTGTTCTTTAGTCCCGACCCTGACAAGAAGAAATTTTCTCTATAGATATTTTGCTTGGACATCTAAAACATTTGAAAATATCATCTATGAATGATCCAACTTTACACATTTCTGAAAGCTTTTAGCGCAAGACATAACTGGTTAAATTTAAATGTCTATTAACATGTCTAACTTGAAAATGTGAATGTGTTTTATTATTCACTTACATAATTGCAACCCTAAACCTGACAACCCTAGTAACTAGATAATTATTTCATCATAATTTTCGTCTCTGTTCAGCTTAAAGAATATAGTTTGGAAAAACATTTTCAAATACATATGAAGAACAATGATACATGTGTGTAGCCCTTTATCAAGTCCAGAGGACTTGAAAGATTATTACACATTCAGTCATTCACCCACTGATGATGGCAAGCTAATGGGTTGTAGCCACATCTGACCTGCAGCACACCGACAGAGGACAGAGGAAGTTGTCAAGCACCGATGCCACCATGCCAAAGGACACAACAACACAGAGCGGGAATCAAACCAGCTACTCACAGATTGCAGGACAAACCCTTACAACTATCGCCGCCATCATCCCGATAAATTATATGCATCAGGATGTCACTCAAGGTTTTGGTCAATATTCTGAAAATGTAATTGTGAAAAAGAAATGTTAAATGTTGAAGTATATGCCCAGCAAATAACAGAAAAAAGTTTTAACTATGATAAAAAAAAAAACTCTTGCAAATGTGAACAGTTAATAGAAGTATCGACAGACGTGACCAAAACAAAATGCAAGAACCTTCTGGATTGAGGAAGAGGTTTCTGCCAATACGTGCCAGTAAATTATGTTAATATTTGCATCTAACAATGACCTTCTTTATTTTGTGCGTGTGCGTGTGCGTGTGTGTGTGTGTGTTCTGACTGTGCAGTTTTGTTTCTGCTCATAAGCCAAGTTGTAGATGAAGGTATTTGAGCTTTCTCTCTTTAGCTCAGGAGACATTTGACTCCACCACACAAATAAAAACTGCTGAGAAGTATAACTCTTCAGTCAGCAGTGTGTATGTGTGTGTGTGTGTGTGTGTGTGTGTGTGTGTGTGTGTGTGTGTGTGTGTGTGTGTGTGTGTGTGTGTGTGTGGGCGTGTGTGTGTCTGAAGGCATCCTCTCCAGAAACAGCTTGTGTTGCCTGTGGGACAATGTGCAAACTCCTCCTTCTCATGCACTCACATACAGTATAAATGCTGCAGGCCTGCAGCTCATTAATGATGCAACATATGGCCTCATACAGGCAGACAAACACGGTCATCCAGCTCTTATTGACTTGTGATTAATTACTTTTGAATCAAAGACAAGGCAGCCCGTCGCTGTGAACTCTGACCCAGTTCACTGGACTCGGTTTATTTATGTTGCGTTTCACAGTTGGGACTCCTGCGTCGCTCTGAGATCAGAGTTCAGTTCTGTTTTCTGTCTTCGGGATTCTCAGCTATTCAGCTCTCGGCGCGAAGCGAAGTCATCACAGCTTGCTTGTTTTACTCTCACCAGTGCTTCTCTGCTCAGTGTCCTGCTCATGTCTGTTGCACTTCTGTCTATTTTTAGTCATTTTTGTCATGTTTCTGTGCAGCCTGCAACAGTTGGTCCACAAGCAGCCAAGTCCCCGATATCTGAGTCCGTACTGACATGCACAAGGCCCTACTTTGGGAACTATGTCCATAAATCCTAATTTGAACAAAAACAACATTATTTGAGCTTTTACGAGTAATCCTAGTCATAAAATTACTGTTTATTTTCTTTCACTCAAGCAATGCATGCATAGATTATCAGAGCCACTTTGCATCGACACCCTAAACAACACACAGAAACAACAAAGAACATTTTGTTTTCCACAGTTGATAAACATTTATTCACACCCAACCTAACGTTTCCTTTAAAGGGGCAGTATTATGAGTTTTCCAGGAAAATAGTGGCATTTTATAGCATAATAAAGTAACAATGTTAACTTCAGTTGTTATAAAAGTGCTTTACAAATCAAATATGACTTAAAAAAATTACTTCAAATTTGTGGGTCTTACTTCAGTTAACGATACCTTGATTTCAAACCATTTTCCTCTAATGTCAGCAAACATTTGTGTCAAAATCCCCACAGATTATCACTGAAACACTCAGACCAACCAGTGTGGCACCAACAACCATGCCGTGTTTAACGACACTTCAACTTCCTTTGTTCTATATTCTGATGCTTTGAACTTCAGCAAGCTTCAGAGCATTACTTTATTGACATTGAAATGCTTTGAGTTGCTGCCATGTAATAAACTGATTTGCTATTTCAATTAATTATACATAAACAGGGTCAGCAAATGAAGTAACGAGTGAGTGGATACCAATTGACTTGAGTAAAAATTGTCCAAATCTCGACTAAAGTTGTGAAAGAATCCAGAAAAGAAAACTTTAAGCTAATTGTCAGTAAAAACGTGGATAAATTTACCGGACATCGATCTTTTTAGTCAATTTCTTTAATCTGCAGACAAATGAAAAGCAATTGAAGTAGTATGTTAAGGGTTTTAAATATTAAATGCAAAGTTTCATTTAAACTCAACATGTTTACTCACTGATCAAAGATGTGCTTCTGCTTCTTGAGATGCCATTACTTCCTGGCCATGTACATTCTAAATGTCACTCCACAGACTGACAAATTCAATAGAAAGACTGGTTCAAACACATCTGTTTCATTGTCATTGTGGGCTATTATTTGCTATGCATAAGAAAAGGAACAAAGTGAGATCTGCAGAGATTTCTGAACTTCCACAAGGTGTGTTTGACGTCCTGATTCCTCTGCAGAGTGACTGGAGGTTTGACTGAGATTCTGGAGTTTAGTCACCTGCTGTTTTGTCCTCAGCTGCTCCATCCCATCTCCATCTCTCTTTTCTGCTGAAACTCTTTATTGGTGTTCATAAAGAAGACGCTTGTCATCATTCACAGTGACAAGCCGGCTGCCCTTGGCCTATTCTGGGAATGTGGCCCAGTTACCATCGCTGAGAAGTGGATTAAAGACTTTTTCCCATTCGTCTGTGTGTAAGACGGCTGGGTTTCAATGGGGCTGTGGATCAAGATTTGACTAACTCCATGTGTGGAGTTTCTTCTCTGTGTCTCGACGAACAAGCTGATCTTCACTTTCAGTCACGGTTTTCTGCTCTAAACTATAAAGATCGCGTCAACATGGCTCTTTAATGAGTCGGCGTCGGGTCTGCTGGAGACCAGAGGACCGGCCACACGTGTCCATCCACTCAAAGGTGATGTAGCTCAAACATGCTTATAATAAACTGATCATATTTGAATAGGCCGAAAAAGAGCTAGGAACAGTTGTGCGATTGTGACTTCACCATGAGCTAACACACACACACACACACACACACACACACACACACACACACACACACACACACACACACACACACACACACACGCATGCTCACTCTGAGAGGCATGATGGAACCAATTAGCAGACGTTATCATGGCCTGGAGACGTCACAAGCTGTTCACACACCCCCACCCTCCTCTGTGCCTGCCAGGGGGTCTGCGTGTGTGTGTGCGTGTGTGTGCATGTGGGCGTGTGTGTGTCTGTGTCACTTCACATACATCAGTTCTAAAATATTTACAGTCCTCTGTGTCTTACAGTTTATGTGACTGACCCACATTAATCTGTGAATATGTGTGTGATGTCAGCGGCCTCGGTCACAGGAACCTCTCCATTTATGGTTGGAAGCCGGGAGCTTCACACAGTCCTCTCTGTCTGTTCTCTCATGTCAAAAAATTTGACTGTTTTCCATCTGCTATTGCACAACGTCAGCCATGCTTCTTTCTTCAGAGCAAATACTGAGAATATTTTCCAAATTGGACAAATTTTCTGTCACTTTAACTTCAGCTTGTGTCATGCGGCTGAGCGTGTAGAACTTTTTTCGTCGGCCGAAAAGGAATAACTAGTAAAGTTCTTGTCCTTTTTGTTTCCAAAAGGAAATAATCATCGAAATGCTAAGTGAGTCACTGCTGGAGTTCACCTCCTCTAGTTCCATCATCGGTACAAATGACTAACAACGTGTGGTTCGCATTAAGGATCAAGACTTCGCCTAACAAGAAGATAGACTGAACAGGACGAAAGGACTTAAAAGTCAGGAGCGTGTATGAAAAGGAAACAAAGCCTCAGACAAATATTTCTCTGGACATTTCTGAGTTTTTGTTTAAAATCAGAACATCCCATAAACAATTAGAAAATTAGCTTGGAGGTTGGTGACATAAAGTTTCAGAACAAGTGAAACACAGCATGCACTACCCATGAAAAGAAACTGTGGGTGTTCAGCAATGATCCATTAATGACAGGACCTGACATAGTAGGGGGTCACATAAAATTTCAAGTTTCAAGATGACAGAGTCTTTAAACAGGACAATGCTGCAGGTCACAACACCTGAACAATTAGTTCTACCTCAAGTCTGCAGCCAGAAATCTGAAATTTGGACACAGTCTGGTTTCAAACAGGATGCTGATCCTTCAGATGCATCACAACTGGTTATGAAAAGGACAAAGGACCGCAGTGACAATAAGATTATGCTTGATGGAGATGTTCATACCAGAAAACCAACTAATTCAAATGAACTGAATGGAGAAACTTTGAGTGTCAGTGGGTCAAGGCGCAGTCACTTCACTAAACATCATCAGTACGTCTGTATTTGTTTCCAATCTGAAAAAAAGGGAAAACAAATAATTTTGAATATTAGCTGTAATTGCCTACACCATTAGTGTTCCCTTAAACGAGATACTCTCTGCTAAATGAGTGTTTTTCATTATGTTTGTGTAATTTGTTTTTCTTTGGCCATTCGGAGCTATTGTAAGGGAAAATCTGGATATAGTCAGTAGTTAGGGGTCTAAACATTCATTTCCTTTCATTTGACTAATGTCAGCGGCTCCTCCCTCCTCGTGTGCCATTCTCTACTTTGGGCGAACAGACAGTCCCACATCCGTGTTCAGTCTCAGATCAAAGCTTTGTATCTGGTCCTGGTCTGTAATCAATTGATATAAACCCAGATGGGGGGTTCAGGGGGAGGCGCCTGTTTATTAACATACCACAGATAGCACAGATAAACTCCAGGCCATGTTGAGAGCTGGGTCAGCTAAAACAATTACAGGCTTCAGGTATGGTGCGTTGCAAAAAGTGTTTACTTCACTTCAACTTTTCCCACTGGGTTAGGAAAAGTTGGCGTTGTAACGTAACGCGATGTGGAGCAGTTTTCAGAGGTTTAGTTACTTTTGCTTATGAGCTGGAGCATGTTGGTGCTTTTTTACAACAACACTGCACCAGTATACATTTCTAAGAGTGCTGTAAAAAGAACATGAAACACCACATCAGATTCAATTATACCATAAATTACTAACCCGAAATGTAATGAGGAAAAAAAAATGTAAACACATAAAAACTAAGAATAAACTTAAAAGGGTCCTTTGTGTGTCAGGACTGCGACTTCCCCCTGATGAGCTCGACGTCGTGTGAATGTGGCTTGAAGTGTAAAACTCTTTACACACCAATAATTTAGAACTGCAAATCGAAGACAACTAAATGTTTCCGTGATGCAATTCATCATTTTGTAAAGGAATATTCAAAGTTTGTGGCAACATTTTATTATTAAATGCATTCAGAAAAAAAACTGCCACCAAAACCTGAATGGAAAACACCTGCAAAAGTTTTAAAAGTAACAAAAAGCTTGGTTTCATCTTCTCAAATGAACTTTCAGTATTAATTCAACGTCATGAAATTTAAGTTCAGCACGAAAACCTGATTTGCATTTCATTTTTGCCCTGCCGTTGTTGCTACTTGATATCGTTCTCAGAAAAGTGAGAAAAGCAAAAATTATTTTTTTAAAAGGGAGTGGTGCACTAAAACCCCTTTTCCTTTCGTGAATCATGAAGGAGACGTGCTGACATCAGCATTTTGCCTCCCTAAGACTTCACAGGCCAGCATATCGCCACCAGGAACACTGAAGTTGAATCAAGCATCAACTAGAACATCGAAAAGAGGACAAAGGGAGGAGGAGGCCCAAGAAAGACCAACAAGTTTCAGGAGTGAACTCTAAAGAAAATCCACTTTTTTTATACCGTCTTAAAAATAAAAACACCACATCTGCTGATCCAAAAAACAATGTTTGGTCAGTGAGGATGTCCTCTTCCTTTCTTTAAATGACTTGAAGCTTTAACCCAGAACCTGCAGCTGACACGGCTGGAGTTTCTGTTAGCAAGATGACTGTATTTTTATCTGCAGCAAATGTTATGTCATCATTTTGAAACAGCAGCACTGTGGGAAAATTTGTTCTTGTCTTTAAACTGGTAGTCAAACAAATTTTCCCACATCCCCCAAACTTCTCACACATCTTGGTTTGCAGAAAGTTTCAAACAGAGCAGCAAAAGAAAGTTATAGAGCGATCCTATTAATCATGATACACGTGCTATCTCTTTCTCACTTAAACTCAAGTTTCATCAAAAATTGTATCTTCATGTTTTTTTTTTTATGTTGTAGCTGAAGTGACACATTTCCTGGCCGGGTGCTATGTTAAAAAGAATGAAGGGAACAGGCTGTGTGAGCAGTTTCATCACATTAACTGCACTTCGTGGTTTCTCCCAGATGTTTACAAGCCAAACCGCTCCAGTGACTCCAGCAACAGGGCGGCAGAAGCTTGAATCTGCGCTTCAAGAGAACAAACCTTTCTCAAGATTTGTTGCTGATCTCTCGTCGACTCTACAATCGGATGAAAGAGGGAAATGAAAAAGAACAGAGGAAGTGGAAGAGCTGACAGCAAATTTGCATGCAAAACCAAAAAACGATTACCACAAGAACAGCTCACAACACACCAAATACCACATTTGAAAACACACACAGCAACACACGCTGGCGGTGGTGGGTTGCGGAGAGCCTTAATGACCAAATGAGAGAGTTCAGCTTTCATCTTGAGGCGGTAGCTTATCGGCTTCTGATCTTCTGGCCTCTCCTCCGCTGTGGGTCTGTGACCTTTGACGTTAATTGCAGCTTGAGGAGAAGTTTACAGTAACTTCAGTGAAGGCAGCATGCTGCTGAACAGATGCCACCAGCGATAAGATGATCCCAATGGGCTGGAGGATTGTCTGTCAGGCCATAGTTTGTCATCCACATCTGCCACTCACTTCAAATTTAAAAATTGGGTTCCTTTTATCATGTCTTTATTGAAACTGACTCGCAGCGAGCAAGTGTCGTTTTTGAAAGGAGGTCAAACCGGAGATCCGTCCCTTGCATCCATCACCTGGAGTCAGATCCAGGTCTGGTGACTCTGCTGATGCTTCAGCTACTGGAGCTTTGTTCCACTGGTCCCATGATAGATGCCTAGAAACACCAAAACGCTTCTCGTTAGCAGTAATTAGCTTTTTCATACAACACGTCACTTGGGTGTTGATTGTGCCATCAAGCCTATCCGTGCAGATGACTTCTGAATATATTCTCTTTTAGCGAATGTGGAATACAGGACATGTTTGTCTTTCAACACAGCTAACATTTTGAGAGGTTTCATTTCTCACTCTGAATATTTTTGCTAATCTGGGAGAAGTTTTCCCTGGGGATTCCCTGGGGATTCAAGCAAGTTGAATCAAAGTACATCTAAAACACGCAGGACACCGGGTCGTCAGAACTGTCTTTGGACAACCACTGCTCAACCTCAACCAGTCAGGATATGACCAAGCAGAATGGATCAATCCACAAACAAAAGAAAGTTAGAAGGCTCCATTTGTACAGCATAGCAGTACCTCTTCCCTTCCCTTACTCTCCTGGACTCACGTTGGTGGAAAATATTACAATCAGATGATAAGGGTCTTTTTTTTTCTTTTCTAGAAAATAAAAATATCCAATTATGGGTGAATGATCTTCCATGTATGGTCACCTAGCAACTTCACATGAACTCCATCACAGCTCAGTTGTTTTTCACAGTAAAGTGCATGTTGTCATGGTAAATTTACAGCGAGATCAGTCAGATTTAAAACATTTTCCTCAGCACAAAATCTGACTTGTTGCATCTGATCATTTCACGAACACACTTCAAAAACAAATCAGCAAGTACAAACAACTGCTTGTTTATAATACGTCATGCTTGTATCCAGGTGCTCTGACCAAGCTGTAGTGAACTCAGAGAGGGAAGCATGGCTCTATTTTTACCCCCATTTTTTGAACATAAGGAGACTCAGAGTGGGTGGGAAGCTGGGAACAGTAGTGGGCCAGATTCCAGCATAATAACTGCTGGGTCATTAGCAGGAAGTTCCAATAAACAAACTGGGAAAACGTGAATGTGTGCGTGGAGCAGAGTTCCTGTCCTACATTCGCCTAAACAGTGTCCTTCAGTTTGTGGCTATTTTTTACCCAATTGGATAAAATAAGGCTGATTACCGCCAGAGTGCTCAGAATTAATAGTGATGTTCATGTTTTCCACTGAGCTTCTTTCTTAATTTTGGAAATATGAATTTCTGCTCTTGCTTAAGAAGTTAGAAATATGTGGAGAGAGACACACAGTTCAGAAGTTTATAAATGAATAATATGCAAACTGTTTTCTTTTTAAACATTCACATTGTTTTTTTCTGTGTAGGTATATGACATGGAAAGATCTACAAAGGTTTTATGAATATGAATAGTTTTGCAAGACAATATTTTAGAGCACAAAAAAATCCCTGTCCTCCTTGCATGTCTCTGTGGTTTTATTTAATGAATCCCTGAGCACTTTGGAGTTCTTCTCTGACTTTTCCAGGACAAATATTCATCCCTCTGAACTTCATATAAACAGTGAACCTTAGCTCTTCATCATTTCAGGCTACTGTAAATAAACCAATATTTTAAAGAGTACAGTAACTCCTGGTACAAATAGTTTCAATCACACTTAGGGCTTCTTCTGTAGTAGTTTTTTGCTGACATTTTAAGACTAATTGAGACTAAAACTTTAATGTTTATTAGCAGAAGTTTTAAAAAGAAGTTGCTGCTTGGATGCAGATTTATAATCTTGTGGTCTTTGTGCAGAACTTTAAGGTCACATGTCACCTACTGGCTTGATGTTAAAACATCAAGCTGACGGAGGAAACACGTATGACAAAAACAATATGTGTGTTCATATTAACTTCTTTATTTACTCATATAACTTCTCAACTTCCTGTTGGTTAAATTCCTTGCTTTCAGTGGTATTTGCAACAGTCTGTCCCCACAAGGTTGTGGTCCAAAAATAATAATTCAAAGTGATGAAATCTGGTGCAATGCAGAGTTCACATTCCTCTCACTAAGTTTGGGGATCAGTGTAAACATTTTCCCTGAAAAACACAATTTATCTTATGCTTAGTATAGCTGCTGATCCTTTTTCTTTTTCTTTTTTTTAACTTGTGGTCTCATTTTTTCCTGTGGTTGTGTCTACTTTTAATTAGCTTGATGTTTGCTGTGTGTTAGACTCTGTTGACATTAAGGTCCCCGCTCCCTGCTTTGTCAAATGTTTATTCCAAAATACAAAAAAATAACATCAATGGGCTGTGTCAGAATAGTAAAAATACCAAAGTAATTTAGCTCAGCTGGTTAAAACTTTATGTCAGACTGAACCTGCTGATGAGCTTTCCCACGACAGAGAAACCTGCTTGAAACTAGAACTAAAAGGAAGTGCTTTATTTTTAAATGTTTTTACAGAATCAAATCCCATTGAGTGTTGCTGTATTCGTTGTTTCTAAAACTCTCCTACTTTCGTTGAATCCTTGTGCGTTCAGACGGTAAAATTGGATTAAAGTTCATTCTATTAACACCTAATGATAACTGCAGAGGAAGCACCGTTAGACCCGCGCGCTCTCACAAACACACACACACACACACACACACACACACACACACACACACACACACACACACACACACACACACACACAC
>CAEGAF010072265.1:0-14732 GCA_903067075.1 Micropoecilia bifurca | reverse complement strand
AGCTCTTCTCTCTCTATAGAGGAGGATGGTTGTTTCCACCGCAGGCAATTTCCCGTAAGCTTCATAGCATCGATCAGGCGCTTTGTATACGTCACAAACAAACATAAGAACAACAACATGAAAAAGAAAAGTTCTGGAGGGTCTGCTTAGTGATCCTGCTTTTGTTTATGGTACATTTACTACACTAAAGCCAAAATGAGATGTTTGTAATATCCAGTTAGCAAAAGTATAAATATACATATCACAGTATATGATTTAAAGTACAACCCTACAATCAAAGCAAAGTACAAACATGGCAGGAAGATTTTGCACCTCAAAAGAACAAACTCCTAAAGAAAAGAGTTATATTTCGAGTAATAGAATGCAGAACCAAGTGTCTCTTCATTGTGGCACCAACAGGGTCATGACGCACCCTGGGGGCTTGGGTAAACACTGGTCAACTGGGCCAAGATAAGCACCACACTGCACTATGGAACGCACCGCGTTCCTTCTACATGAGCAACATCAAACTTCTGAAAATAGAGGTGATAAGAGTGAAACCTAAAGGACTTCTGGAGACTATAACCAGACTTATACTGACTATTAGGAAAAAAGGAGGACTAAAACAAGAGGGAGGAAAAAGAGGGAAAGGAGTGTGTGTGGTAAAAATGGGCAGGTAGACGATAAAGAGCTGATATAAACCAAAAAGCTGATATCATGTTATCAGAAGGGAGCAAGCCTTGCCCTTAAAAGGTCATGTCTGTGTGTCTAACAAGCCCACACATCTCTAATCCTGAGATTTCACAAGCATCCAGAATGGTTTTATATCTAAAAGAAATTCACTTGTAGATGACATTTTACCAACATTAAAAACCTAACTTTATCTTAAGTATTGTTGATTTTGTCTTTCAATCCCTCTTCCTGTAGGGACCTCATCATCTCTACTGAACTGCCAGTAACCCACACTGGTTCCCACATTTATCTGTCTGTGCTAACCCATTAGAGCTTACCGGATGACCCCTGACCCTGATCGGGGTCGTGGCCAGTGCCTTCATTAGGGGATAAATCATAAACACCTGAGCGGCTGACCTGGGCATAGTTTCAGGGCTTCAGTCATGTGTTATTAATTTTGAGTCGCAGTGGCGTGTAAATCGGGTTAAAGCAGCGCCTGCGACCCTCAGGGCCTGCAGCACATATTAAAAATAGGACCACAAACCGTTCACTATGTGTCAGAACGCGTAAGAGTGTGTGCCAAGTGGCTATAAGAATCCTAGCCTCACCTGTGGATCATTAGGACTTTATATGGAGTGTGTAATTGGATATTTTTTCACAATCTAACAATGGATTTATTTATGTTTTACTATGCACTATTACTATTGTGGGTTTAGCGTTTTATTGAGGTTAAGTGTTGTCAGGGGCTTCACACTTTGTCATTTTGTCACACATGAACATTGTAAAAGAATTATCCTTGTATTCAGTCTGAACTGTTAAGAATTTGAGGCATTTATGTTGATGATGTTCATCTGTTTAGGTTAAAACTTCCTATCTGGCTTCATACATGAATTCACTTCACTGGTCATGTTGGAAATTATTCAAAGCATCTGTAGTACATCTGGAACACTGAACAATCAGGCTGTTCAATGCTGCAATATTATGTTGAAACAAGTCAAAACAGAGCAACTGTAACTATCTAACCATTTTGCCAAAAGTACTGGGTTACTTGTCTTGGGTTAAAAATCTGAACTTCAATTACATCTCTTGCTTAGTGAAAAGAATTTAGTATGGCTTTAGTCCACCCTTTTGCACATAAAGCAGCTTCACATTTATATGAAGGTATTTTTAGGGGAACTTTTGACCTTTTCCAGAAGATCAGGTGCTGATTTTGGATGAGATGGTCTTGGTCAAGATCCAGTCTAAAATTACCACAAAGGAGCTCCATCGATTTGAAGTTAGTACCTTATTTTCTGCACTGGCAAACAGTCGGAACACAAGGGACCATCCCCAAACTGTGCCAAAAAAGCATGAAATTATTCAAAATGTCCATGTATGCTTGTAAGAATTAAGAGTACCCTTCTTGAAAAAAAGAAAAACACAGCCATACTACAATGGTTTCCAAACTGAACTTTATACTTGACACACAAAAGTTAGACAAGTGCTTTTCTCTTGGCAATTGTCAGACCCAGGTTGTTCTGGGTCTGACAATTGGCAGCTCTCTGGGTCTGCAAGAGAGCCATACATATTGGGTCACTCCAGAAGATGGCTTGAATGCTTTAGGGTCCAGTAAAAGGGAGCCCAGTGAATCTGACACTTTTCACTCGGTGATGAAAGAATTGTTTGCATCTGCTCAACCATATAAACCCATTTAATGAATCTCTCTGAGCACTGTTGTTGAGCCAAACTGACAACCCAAAGAAGTATACAGAACCATAGCTGTTGACACAGCAGAAAATTGGTAACCTTTATGTACCATCTGCCTCATCATCAGCTTTGCCCCTCTGGGTTTTATTACATATGGAAACAAAAGTAATTGGACGGACTCAATTCGTTGTTTGGATGGTCAACCAAATAATTTTTGCAATACAGAGTATAATTTTCAGATACAAGTCAAAGTAAATGGCCGTCATGGTTTTCACTGACCTCTCCTCGGACTCTCATGGTTAAACAGGATTCCGTTGACAGCAAACATGTTGTAGGCTTCACGGAAGTTTACCACAATCCAGTAGGCATAAAGCTTAGCAGCTCCTGAGAGGACAAACAGAAGTGGAACAGGAAATAGTAAAGGAAAACAGGAAATTTCCACCTACTGCAGGTTTGTACTATGTTAATAAAAACAAATGGAGTACCAAATACAGTCTTCCTCAGTATAACACTAGTCCTTGGTTTGCCCATTCAAGACTTGTTGAAAATAATACTAAAATATTAAATAAAAGCATTTGCATTATGTGGTATGGTGTGTGCTTGTGCCTCAAATGCAGGTAGCAAACATAACTGCAGAATGCAAAAAGAAAAAAGAGGAAGTATCTAGAGTAGGTAAATTAAATTGAGAAAGTGTGTTTATTGTCTTATGTAAAGTTGAAAAGCATGGCCACAAAACGTGAAAATATGTTCATATATCTGACTTTCATGTTATCTTCAGTCAAGGATTCACACTTTTATGACCCCGTCATAGCAAAGGCAAGAAAGACTTTTTCAAATATGACTGGATTGTTGAGCTATTCAAACAGGAGTTCTCACAAAAATTGCATTAACTAATGTAGTAAGGTAAAAAGCAGAGAGAAAGACATGCTTCTCCAATTAAAATTGCTGAGGAAGACCATAAAACCACATCCTGGAGTTAAATATAGAACATCAACAAAACTTGTCCTTCTTTCAGGAGTGTGAATCTGAGACTGTGATTGACCAAGAGCAGCACCATCTTTAACCAAACTCCTCCTCATCCTCCCTTCTCCTGTAATGAGTCAAATACCAAAGCGAATGAAGGGAGGTGCCTGTTGATTAAGCCATAGGCCAGGATGTACACTTGAGGTGAAGGGAGTTCGCCATGGCAACCTCAGCCTCCAACTTCTCAAGTCTAATTAATGGAGGAGCAGCTCGGTACGCGCCTCCTATTCAGCTTCAGATTGAGTGCTGACAGATAGGGAAAGTGTCAGGCGGGAGAGCACTGAGACAACAGAGAACTTTAAACCTGATCGCTAACACACGTGTGCAGCCGGTGTTTATGCGTGTGTGTGTGTGTGTGTGTGTGTGTGTGTGTGTGTGTGTAAGCTGAAAGTGAATGCTGAGTGCCGTGGATATAAAGGTGTCTTTGTTAAAAAGAGAGCCACTCCAGTCTTCAATCCGACGTTTGGCCCCAGGGTGTGAAGCAAGCTCAAAGTGAGTTAGAACTATAAAGCACTTCTCTATTCAATCACACACGTTGGTTGTAAGGTTGTAAGGTTGTTTATTCATAAAAAAGATAAAGTGCAGCAGAGATTTTATGCAATTTGTACGTGCTTAAATGATCACGTGCAATCCCTGACAAATGTAAACGGAGAACATATTTCATGCTTGCTGCCACGTGAGTCTGTAGCGTTACCGTAAGGTGAGCGGGGATAAAAAGGCGTGGTTTCCTTCTGCGGGATCTCCTGGACTTTGCCATACAGCTCACTGGTGGAAGCCTGGTAGAACTTGACGCTGCTGGTCAGACCACATGTCTTGATTGCATCCAGGAGACGCAATGTGCCCACACCGTCCACATTAGCTGTGTATTCAGCCAAGTCAAAGGAAATCTAGGGACAAAAAGAGGGGGAAAAAGTGACATTTTCAATAAGATATGTGCCAAAAAAACTGAAGTTTCTGCTTATTCCTGCAGAACACACAATAAATCAGAATTTTGGTTTTGAGCTGTAAAATTCAAAATGAAGGCAGAAAAATATCAGAATGCACCAAGGAAACCATGTCTCCTTTGCACCATCACTATGCATGAACTTGTAAGATATGTGGACACTTTGTACTTAAGATTGCAGAGATATCCAAAAGAATTAAAAAAAAAAGTTCTGAGAAATGAGGGTCAAACATAGATTTGAATTTACATACATTGATCAAAAACTTATGTTTTGTTTTTTTTTCTCACTGCCTGCCATTAAAACCAAACTTTTCTTGTACTGTCAGGAGAACAAAAACTATTTTTCCTCCATGCTGGTTTTGTAGGCTGTTTTTTCACACCATTGCAAATAATTTGTTTGTATATTCGGGGTCGTTGTCTATTTGACAATTGAATAAATGACAAAACAACCATCACATTCTTAAATGAAAAAAATGTAGAGGACCATTACTGTAAAAAATATAAAAACATTGTTGCTACAATAATACGACACATTAAGAATATAAATTAAACATGTTCTTATATGTTAACTGTTTGTGTCATGACATAAAGCTCTTACTAAACAATTTTCTTTTCTTTGTTTTTTAAAAACAACCCTAAAAATAATGCTAAACAAAATGTACTTTAAACTTAAAAAGGCATTTCTAAAGACACTAGCAAATCAGTCTTTCTCTAAAATTCCTACTACAACTCCCAGAATCCCTCCTTCCTCTGCAAATGGTGAAAAGAGTGAACTTAATAAACGCTTCGTGGGAGATTAAATTTAAGTTAGAAATGGCTTTGAGAAGGCCCGAGTGTATGGGTGACACCGTGTGCTGTGAGTGCGTAAGCTTGAGTGTGTGCCAGCTTGGCCTCAAGCTTCCAATCAGGCATGACGGTTAAAAGCCAGGCTGGTTAGTGGTCACCACACCTGGTGCAAGCCGCGTGGGCCACATCTAAATGGAGGAAAAAAGACTCCAACCTTTTAGTGTGTTCACACCAGCACACACGCGAGTAGATAAAGACCCCTTATTTAAAGCTGGGATCCGAGAACACTGGGCCTCTATTTCCCTCATGACGTGCACACACACCATGAGGAGGTTTAATCAAGTTCAATCACACTCTGCAACTCAGTGTAATTACCTGTGACGCTCCACTCATGCCTTTACTTTGCATTCTGGCATTTTCATTTATATTTACATCAATTACAAGAGAAGGTGAGAGGGTACTTTATACAGAGACGCACAGCACACATTACATAATGGCCATGTACACTCAACGCAAGAGGTTGGCGCAAAACCTTAAACATTTGGATACAAAACCAAACGGATGCAGTTTTACACGATATTCACCGAAGGAAGTGGAATTTTATCTGGGTATTATTTCAGAAATGTAGGTTTTCTTGGAGCCGCATCAAACAACTGTTTTCCTTTGTAGATTTGGCAGATTGTTTAATTTATTTCACCTGCTGCATGTTGTTCTCTGTTAATGTAAAAACAAAAACTCAAAGCATTTTAAAATGCCTCGTTTGTAGTCCAAGTTAATGTGTTCGACTTGACATCACCATGAAACACTTTTGCTTGATGAATGTTTGCTCACTTACTAGACAAAAAAGATGGTGTATTTTGACATGAATTATCTATATAAGATAATTCACGATAATTTCATAGACCCTAGACTTTTTTCTAAATGTGTCACATGTCAAAAACCTATGTCATTGCATTTAATTGCAACTAATGTTTTGGGCAAAGATAGCAGAGGTTTGTTAGAGAAGATTTGTGAAGAACATCACACCCCATCTAAAATCTGTTTTGGAAGTATGGCAAGTGCGAAGCCAATTTTGCAACCTCACTTCAGTGAGACAGAAATTGAGCAAAAATCAGTGTGCAAATGGGTGAATGACTGAATGTAGTTTTAAATGCTTTGGGGTTTTCTGAACTGGATAAAGTGATGTAAAAGTACAGGATAGTTACCATTTACAATCTGTCCAGTGTAAAACACTGACTTATTTCAACTGTATCCAAAAGACTTTAAATCTACTCATACAGAGTCTCTTTTTGAAATCCGAATTGAGTCTTACTACCATGTGCGATATAGAAAATCAGAAGTTCATGTTAGCAGACAAACATAAATGTTCTGATTCAACAGTTGAAAGACGAGACTCACAAAGACGTGACACTACACAACCACATACAGAGGGTAAAAACCACTCTTATTTTGTGCTACTACATCCCACAATAAAAGCTCCTTCCCACACACATCACGGTGTGTGTTTCCCTTCAGCTCTCCTCAGGAGATGAAGTGCATGGGACACACATGCAGCGTCTATCAAAACCAGCTGAGAAGGCCATGGCCTAGTGTTTCTTGACAACTTAAATCAAACAAATTGCTTTAATGCCTCCATTCTCTATCATTATGTTATGTCCAGCCTGAGCGATCACGGATGCGAGGACGGACGTTTGCGTACACCACTCGAAGAATGTGTGTGTTTGGGAGAGTGTCATTGTGGCTGCTGGGCCTCTCAGACAACTTGTCAAATATTCTTCTGTTCTGGGAAGTCAGCCAAGCTCCATCAGCATTGGAGGGGGGGGGGGGTCTACTGACAAGCAAACATTGTGTCTGACAGCAAAGCATCCATTTAAAAAGCTTCTAAATGTACAGGATACATGTGCTGCAATTGGCCGTTTCACTTCTTTGGTGTTCACACAGGGGCTTGTTGAAATGCATGCCTGATATTGTGGAATGTGACTCCATAAGTGTGTGAAGGCATGCAAGTGTGTGCTCACTGACAATGTGCCCAAGAGTAGCGACACGTGTATAAATATGAGCTACATTAATTTAGCCACGGCCTTCGCTTTCGTGCATAGAGAAACAAACGGAGACATTGAGTCGTATATACACAGGTGTAGGTGAGTTTAAAAGAGTGTGTAGCGTGTATTATACCATGTCATTCATAATTTTACATAGATTAATCGGGGATACCAATTTCAAATTAATTTGGAGCTTCTTATGATGCATTTTAGCCATTTCCTCCTTTTAGGGTGGAAAAATAAGACAAGCAACTTTTGTTGCTTTTAAAGTTAAAAATTGGGAGTTATAGTGTAGTTCTATTATGTATTTAACTTATTCTAGTCTTCACAGGTTCTACTCCTGGGGAAAACAAACACACACTTTTTTAAAAACTTCCCCATTTGCTTGGAATGTAGTGAGAATACTGAAGACATTATTCATACAAGTGAAGCTTGATTTTGATGCCGAACATTAAGGATGACAATCCCATATTGCTTGTTGTCCAGCTACTTGCAGACAGCAAGTTCTGGTGGACTTTGACCAACATTTTCATAATAAATGTTAATCAATGCTGTTCTGAGTATCGTGAACAGCATTAAATAACATTTTGCATTTAATTTTACCTAAAAAAATCATCACCTGTCATCAAGAGTGAAAGTTTTGGTTGAACAGTTGGGACACTCCAGCTGGAGTTTCTAGAATTATGCCAGAACCTTTGAAGATTTGCAATGTTATAAAAACAGCTACTCAACCTAAATTTCAAACTTTAGTTGTGGAATTTTAACCAAACAAATATTGCAAGTGCTTTATAAATTACAAAAGGTCGTGAGCCAATCAAAGACAGCAAAGCAAGAGGTAAAAATAAAGAGAGTGAGAGTGAGGAGGATGAAAAGATGAACAAAAAAGAGACAGGAAGACAAGAATGAAAAGAACAGGAAAGCTAGGAAAGTCAAGAAAGTGAAATAAATAAATAAAGATCAAGGTCTAAGAGAAAAAGGCAAAGGGAAGTTGACACAAACAAGAAAAAGAAGAAAAAATGGGACATTAAGCAGAATATGAAGTAATGGAAGAAAATCAGCTACAGCAAAATGAAACAGAGGAATAGGGAAATGGGACAAAATGTATAAAAAAGACAGAATAAAAATAAGTGAAAAAAGAGGGATGAGAAAATAAGAAGGAAAAATGAGATGAGAAAATGAATAGGAAGCACAAGGGAAAATTTATAGAAGAAAGAGGAATTGGAGAATAAAGGAGAAGGAGAAAAAAACAGAACAGAATGGGGAGAAGAGAGTACCAAAAGAGAAGCAGAAGGCCCAAATGATGGAGGGGAGGTAAAACGGAAAGAATAGAAGTATGAATAGGTGACATCAGACAAGGAAGTGGTGAAAGAAAAAGAGAAGGGGAAGAAAATGAAGAAAAGGGGAATATGTGAAAGGAAGAAGTAGAAAAAAACAATAAGTTCATTGATAAATCCAATAAACCACGTGTTATCAGTCTGTGCTTTGAAACAACAAGAGTAAACATGCAGCGATGTGAGACTGGACAAAAGGCAGCTTAAGGTTACTAAGGGTGTTGTGGGTCCGTCTTAAAACTCTCTGATTCTGATAAAAATGTTGCATAAATGTTGATCTGAGCTGATATGTGAATCACCCGAGACCTTTTCTTTTTTTTTCTTACAAATATTGCTATTTTTTTTTGACTTAACTCAGGAAAGAAAAACACAATAATCAATCCTGAAGGTGGAGAAAAGAAAAGGGAAGAAAAGGTGACAGGATCTGGAAAAAAATGCGTTCATGCTTAAGTGTGAGAAGGGGAGGTTGTGGACAGAAACCAGACAATCACACCTTTAATCAACAGGTTACAGGCCGACCAAAATTAGAGCAGTTGTGTTTTCGCCAAAGACAAACAGACTGATTTCCCTCCAGGACAGAGCCAAACCCACGCAGGGCAGCTCAAAGTCAACAACAAGTGTCACAATAAGTTACGAGAGCATCAACGTAGGAGGCCAGCGCTACACGAACTTTCCATGTTTTCCAAAGCTGTAGCCTAAGCTACTGTTGCTGTATGCGAGCCCACGCTGACAGCTCACTCTCTGCAAACAGTGCAGCATCTCCATCATCATGAGCCGCTGTGTTGTGATGAAACTCCAGAGGGAATCTCTGCGCCTCGAGCTCCATCTTGTTGGAATGTGTCACAGTGCATAAACACACACACACCTTTTACAAAAACACGAGAGCTGTATTTTCCCCCTCGCACTGTGCCAAACGGCCTTTCCATAAAATGCAGACACAATGAGAAATGAAAGAAATTCAAACGATGAGAGAAGTATATGAACAGTGAGTGACATGAGAGTGTAACCGAGACGAGGACGCAGCATTGCATCATCCAGCTGGAATCCATTTCGCCCCCCCACCCTGCCGGTGTTTTGCTGCCGGCAACCAAGTGCCGCTTAAATGGCTCACAACGCACAACGTACCGCTCCCCATCTGATAAATATCAGGTGAAACCACAGGCATGAACACCTGAGGAGACCTTCAGCAAGCATCAGTGCACAGTGCACACACGACTACAGATACCAACCAAATGCCAAGAGTTTCAAAATCAAAATCCTGGTCATAAATAAATGTTTGGGGCATTTAAGATTAAATATGACCTCAGTGACATGATTTAATGAGCTTTAATTAAAGTGCACCTGAAGGAAGTCCCAACAGTGAAGTTATTTATAGAATATCGGAGCTGCAAAAAATCCTCCGATAACATAGCTCAAGTGCTTCAAATATCCAAAGAGCTTTTTTTTTATCTTTTCAATGACAAAGAAGACAAAGAAGAATGATGTGACAGACGGACTTGTTTTATTTCTGCTTTTATTTCTCTTACGCTAAAATGTTTAATCTCTTCATATTGCATTTAATTTCAGGCAACAACAAACTAAGTAATCCGGCAAAGTGATTTCCAAATTATGCCAAATAAGTCGTTTATTAAAAAAAAAAATAGGTAACACTTTATTTAAAGGGGGGTGAATAAGACTTGTCATGACACTTTCATAAACATGACATAACACCTGTCATGAATATGAATAAGCCTTGTCATTCAGTAAATTATGACACTTTTAATACAAAGTTGACACTATTCAAAATGTCTTCGTTAAGACAACTTGACATTAATCAAGAAATCATTACTGTTTAAACTTTACCTTTAATAACATAAAGTTATCTAATTTTTAAAGTGCAATCAGCAAAACTTTTAGAACAAATTTATATCAGTAATGATTTCTTGGTTAATGTCAAGTTGTCAAAACAAAGACATTTTGAATAATGTCAACTTTGTATTAAAAGTGTCATAATTTACCGAATGACACTTCATGACAACAGTCATAAATATTCATGAGGGCTTATTCATGTTTATGACATGTGTTATGTCACGTTTATGAAAGTGCCATGTCAGTCTTATTCACCCCCCTTCAAATAAATTGCTACCAAAAAGGATTTTCTTGGTTCTATTTCAATAAAATTAAGCTGACAGGTTACCTGGTGGGCCGGGCAAACAGGGTTTTAAGTGAGGTTTGAGATTCAATTAAGTTTTTAGAATTTTTAGAATTTATTGGATTGTTTGTAAAAAAACAATTTCTGGGTCTTCTCTACTCTGTCCACATGTGTATTTTGCACTTAGAAACAAAATTACCTTCATATATAATCCTCCTACGCATCACTTTTCCTTCTGGTCTGTATGAACGTGAGCCAAAACCTTTATATGTGCTGCAAAATAAATACAGCAATTCACCACATAGATTCATTCATGTCTGCTGCAACAAGAGAAAGTCCGGTATTTACTGCCGTTATTAATCCTCACATGTGCTAAATAGAGGAAGATGTGCAGAGTGTTTGCAAACAGCAACTATTTATAGTCTCAGTCTGGCTTTAAATCAGCTTTGAGGTGGAAATTTTCACAAATTATGGTTTTTGTGTTTCGTGGCAACCTTCTACAAAGACATGAATTGCTTCAACGTGATTTTAAAACAGAGTTCATCCCTCATTTGTTCAGGTCTTTCGTTTTTTGTGGCTATTCAGTGTTCGCACAGCCGTATGATGTGATGCTAAGCACAAAACTACTTAAAGAGAGCTTGGGAGATGGGATTTATAAGATAAACTTAAGTGCTTGAAACATAAAAGAGTTCTCGGTGAACATTAATTTTTCAAATCTCGGCTCTCCACATGGCAGAACATGCATCCACCCACTAATCCCCCCCTCTGATGTTCACTCATCATTACAATCACATCTCAATCCCTACATTTTTTTTGTCTAATTACAGGCGTCTTCTGCTCAGTAAGTGCAAGTGTTGCTGCAGCTATGGTAATGAATAAAAACATGTACACAGATCAGGTGAATCGGATAGAGAGACAGACGTGGAGAGAAGTGCAGTGAGAGCAGACTATGTCAGGGCAGGTAGAGAGAAAGCTGAAGACCGACTGTCAAATTCAGGATTTTTGACAATGCGTCTGGAAAGTCCCCGTCTGCCTCGCGGCGCTACTCTTAACCTTTTTCACTCCTTTTCTGGGTGTCTGCACGCATCATTGTTGATCGATGACGTGATCTGAACTGGTGGCGGTTGTTCACTCCACAGCTTCGTTTCAACTCTAAAGCACAGATTATGAGGGATGTTTGATGTAGGTGATTTTGATTACTTAGATTGGCCTTTAGGCTTGCTTGCATACACAGAAAAAAAACGGTCTAAGTTTTATTATAGCTTTATTTTAATGGACCGATGTAGAACAATAATTTGAAACTTCTCTTCAGCACACTTAAAGCAAAAAAATCACAGGCCAGACAAAACAGCTGACAAATGACTTCAGGATCCAGAAATATGCAAGGCCGACAGGACAGCAACACAATTAACGAGTGTTTTAAATTATCTCTGAAAGCCCTGAATGAATGAAAGGAAACCAACCAGGTTAATCAAGTCAACCACTTTTATGCCAAAAGGCTTTATGATGGCAGCAAATTGTTCATGTCTCAATTTGATCTCCTTTTGTGCATAATGCCATCCACTGCTGGTTATTCGAAAATAATAATTTTTAGTGTTTGAAGAGCAGACAGCAGAGGTGGATTCGTACACTCCGTTCCTTTAACATCGGATCAGAGAGCCAGGAATAGAAACTCCCTGGAAAAGTCATTCAAGAACAGAAGAAGCCTCACATTCTTTCTTTCCCTCAGTCTGCTCGTCTTCCCTGCAGACATTTACCACCAATCAGTCATTGCTACCCTACAATCTCAAATACAAGCGTAAACATAGCAACAGGTCCTACAGCGGTGAGCTGAGGTCATGCCCAGGAGGGTTCAGTGGAGGAGTCCTCATTATGTGAGGATATGCATAGAGTTCTGGTATCTGTGATAATTTATAAGAATTTCACAACAGCGATCACAGGAGACGTTTGTAATAGTGTTACCATCATTCAAACCTTCCTTTGTTTGAGTCACTGTTATTTAGCTTGTTTATAAAATTTGGCCACATGCACATGCAGCGACATATCCACATAAAACGTGCAACCAGTTATAGGGACTAAGATGATTGGCTCTTTTTTTTCTTTTTTTAATCAAAAATCGAATGTGTGTCTGCTCCTTTGGGCATGGTAGCTTTCAATGGTAGCTTTCAGAGAAAATCCGATCCTTAAAGTGAATAATGTATTTTGTGACTGAAATAGTCTAATAAGTGAATACTTTATTTATTAGAAGACACTGGTTAAAAAGATTTATTACTAAAAATTAAGAGTTACTAACTGGGGAAAAAAATAAATCAACATCTCTTTTAAAATTTTTACCATTTTACTTTCTAAAGCTTTTGTTAGGATGATTTAAATACTTGTCAGCAATAATATTACTAGTATACAAGGATTAAAATAAATAGATAAATAGTTGTGATTGTTATAGAAAAATACATTTTGATAATTCTGTGCAAATATTGTTTCTAAAAAATATATATGTAAAAAAAAAAACATCCTCTACCAGTGTAACTCCTAACACTTTAATTAATCAGCACAGCACGACCATTACTTCAAAGTAAGGTTTTACTGTAGAGGCGATGGAAATCCTGCCATAGACGAGCTTTAGCTACCTAAAGTAAAGCTGTTGCTGGTCCATTTAGCTGTGATGTGCACAAAACTCGGATAACAGAGACGACGATTCAGAATGACTTAAATTGATGCATTCTTCTCTAGCAACTCCCCCTCTTTACTCCATCATTCCTAAACATCTTTCCCTGTCCAGCATCCACCATGCTCCTTTCCATCTGGCAGCGCCTACAAACATCTCATCTCATCTTGATAAATATCCTCCTTGTGAGCAGAGGAAGTCACTGACATAAATCCTGACCCTAATCTTCCTATGTGGAAACACAACTCTGCCCTGCTGTTGCTTTTTGTAAACTACTTTAATGCTCCATGATGTTACTGTTGCAGCTTGCTGCTTTTATAGTTTTGTCAACTGGACACGTTCTCACCACATTCTTACATTTGTATGACACACCTTTGAAGCACAAGGCACCACCTTTATTTTCATTACACAGACAAACACACGTTAAGGGTTAGAGCGAGATTTTAAAACATTTTTAGCCTTCTGGCATCCAAAATAAATAAATAACTATTATTTTTGCCAATTGTTAAACAACTTGCTTTTGTGGTGTTATGTTTTGTTTTTTTTCTGGTATTTAAATTAACATGAAATTTGATTTTAAAAGCTCATCTGAAGACTCCACTTTTTTACACCGTGGAAATTGTGGCATTAGATTAACTCAGCCTTCTGGAACCCTCACACCTCTCTGAGTCCACTCAGGACCCGCTGGACAGAAACAGCTCAACAGCTGCATGACCGTCGTAGACATGACAACAAGCAGGATCCACGTTATAGTCCAGCGGTTTCATGATGGTTATAAATACCTTCCCTTCTGTCCTTCAGATTCATTAAAGGTGTCTGGTTGGTGCCATTTAAAAAATGTGTAAACATGGGACTTTATGTTATGTTCCAATAAAGACATATCTATGTGCATCTTAAAACTATGCAAAGAACTACAGTTCTCACTCTAAAGCTCACAATTTCTTACTTAAAATGAATAAGAAATTCCTTTCAAAATATAAAACCCTGAGAAAAAAGAACTAAGGGTTAAACAGCTGAAAATTGGTGCTTAAGCTTAATTTGCTACATCTAATTTCCTGAGTATGTAATCAAACTGTGACACAGAAACCTTTTTAGTGCTTCCTAAGGCTGGGACACTGCTGAACGAGACAGATGAACCACCTACACTTTAGAGGAGAACACGTTTGTGACCATGTGTGTTGTGCTCTTTGTTTCTATGGTTACGACCCTACTCTCAACATTAGGAGACTCATTAAAAGATGGTGTGATGTAGGCGTGGCCGACATTTCTCATCCGTCCGTCCCGGCCCCGTCAGCCCAAACGCTTTCATCTGGAGTGAATTAGGGACATTAGCACTTCCTTATCTCAACGCCTTCCCACATGTCTTTCACCATCTCTCCCGCTCCACGTTCCTGTTCCATTCCTCTCTCGCATAACAATACCCGCTTCATTGAAACATCAGACTTTTGCATTCTTAAACTACAGAAAAAAAAGA
>CAEGAF010072255.1:0-20509 GCA_903067075.1 Micropoecilia bifurca | reverse complement strand
AAACCCAGTTCGCGATCAATGTTAAACATACCTCTGTTTGAGTCATCAGCCTGCATCTGATCATCTCAGCGATCTACCTGCTTTTAAATGTAAATGCGGATTACCTGTCTCCCTAACAAGCCAGCTGCGCTCTGTCACAGCGTCTTCCATATATGGGCAAGAGGAGGAGTGTGCAGCAGCACACCTTCGGGGGGACAATATGCCCCGGCTACAATGGCTTCTACTTATTTTTGATACAAATGGAACCCCATACCAGACTCTCAGTTGCGCAATATGTCAGCTGTTTGGGATTCCCCTCTGTTCTTACGTCACCTTGCTTTCTGATTGGCTACCTGTCACATTCAACAGGTTGTTCTGGTTCCCAGTCAGGGAAAACCCCCACAGGCTGCGATAAAAGGGTGAAGACAACCCAAATAGGGCATATTCAGTATTTAGTGGAAACACTAACATGCAGAAGCCTTATCTGACTGTTTTTTTCTGTGAAGAACCCAAAGAGGATTATTAGATTGTGCTTTCTGGAAAACAATATATTTTCATATTTAGGCTCTCCTGCAATCGTCACACTTTTTCTGTTACAAACTGACTCCGGCCCACAGCAGAGAAGGAAAATGCTATGTGGCCCTCAAAAAAAAAAGTTTGGGGACCACTGCCGTACATGAACAGAAATCTTCTCATTTAGAATTATGTCCGGACTTTGGTTGATCTTTTCTAACAGAATTATGCCCTTTGACTTGATCTACACCAGAGCAGCTCTGGCTGTGTGTTCAGGGTCACTGTCATGAAAGAAAGTAAACCTCCTCACCAGTCTGAAATCTGCGGTGTCTAACAGGTTTCTTTCCAGAATCGTCTTGTAATTAACCCCCATCTGTCTTCCATGTAAACAACACCAATGTTTCAACAAAGGGAGATGTGTTCAAGTTAATGAGCAATGTCTTCCTTCACACATAAAGTTTTGCATGTTGGTCAAAAAGTTATATGATGAAAGCACCTTTGTCCAAATGTAGTATGAGTTTTTAGAGCTTTCAGTGTTCACTGCTTTCAATGTTTTTGTTCCAACACTCTTACAAAAAAGACAGATAGTTGTGGAGTCAATTGATTCCCAAAACCTAATCTGTGAATCTCTGCAGCTCCTCCAGAGTCACCATTGACTTCTTCTCTGATGAAGGTGCTCCATCTGCTGAAGTGGTTGTCCATGTCTTGGCAGCTGTTCAGAGCACAGTTGTATTTAACAAACTGGGAAAAAATTGAAGAGGGATCAATGCCTTTACAAGGTGCTATAAATGTTGAGAGACATCATCATGTCTCCTACATGATGATGACTTTTATTCTTGGAGCTTGGCTTAGCTTATTAAACCAAACACGATCTGCAACCAAAGAAGCACTATGATTAGCAAGATAGTCCACATTGAAACTGCCTGTTCTACTCCTCCTTGTCTTTATTTTACCGTGGATGGATTAAGCGCACACTAAGCCGGAGCTTTCCCTTTGTGAAGTGCTGCCAAGCAAACAGTAAGAGCTCCTGGCTCTCAGGTTCAGTACCTGGCATCCACAAAGCTGCTGCTGGCACCTACCTTTCATCAGCCATCTGTAATCGCCTGTGTCTCCGACAACTTCCACAAGTGTGTCCTCGCATGTCGCAGCATCCAAATGGCCAGCTGTCTCTGCTGTTGGACCTCTATGTGACAGTAATTGATCACTTTATTGTTCGTATAGCTTGACATTTTTCCCCAAGAGTACGTTTTTGTATGCAGAGTGAAATTTCTGCTTGGATTTTTTTTAGCTTCACGGTGGGTAAATCAGCAACGATGAGGCCAAATCAAAGGCTTTTGTGACGTGTTCTCGATGAGCTCCCTTAAAAGGTGAAGGAGGATTCAGCACAGTATGCACATTCTCTCTAGAGATTACCACTAATATGAGCAGGTCTGTATTTATAGAAGAGCCCCGCACTAGACACCCCATAATCCTCCCTGACCCCTGTTTCAATCCCTGCCTCATCACAGTGTTTGGACGAGTTGACCATCGCTGTCCCTGACTTCAGCCTCACTCTCGCCTCACATCAGCCGAGGTAGACGCTTTAGAGGACAGCTCCGCTCTTTGGGGAAGAAGAGGAAACATTTTATCTGAATATTCTTACTTGACTAAAGTGAGAAGTCCAGGGACTATCACACTTCTCAAATAATATTTTCTGTTCGTCCTCATTGTCTGTTGTTCATCCTGCTGCTCTGTTTGACCCACAGATAAAGAAAAGCAAAACAAAATGTCCTCCGGTGAGCGGTTTGACTGCCATTACTGCAAAGACTCTTTGTTGGGGAAGAAGTACATCATGAAAGAGGAGACGCAGTATTGCACAAAGTGCTACGAGAATCTATTTGCTAACTGCTGTGAAGTGTGCTCTTTACCTATTGGCTGCAACTTCAGGGTAAGTACGAATAATGACGCCCTGAGAAAAAAAAATAATGTCATCCTTAGATTCCAGCTGCAACAGAAATGTTCCCCGAATGCGTAGCAGCTGAATGACCTGAAGCTAATGTGGATTCAATATTTGTAGGACCTGTCCTATAAGGATCACCACTGGCATGAGCAGTGCTTCAAGTGTGCAAAGTGCAGCCGCTCACTGGTGGAGAAGGCCTTTGCAGCCAAGGAGGATTTACTGCTCTGCACTGAATGCTATGCACATGATTACTCGTCCAAGTGCAACACCTGCAAGAAGACCGTCATGCCAGGTACAGGCAGCCATGAACGCAGCTCCATGAGATGAAGAATAAGGCTTATTGAGTTTAATAACATATTGCACTTAGGGTAATATGTTGGACAAAACATTTATGTCACTCGTGAAACTGAGAGTTTCTTTATTGATCTTTGCAACACTCAACAGTTGCAAGCGAAACCATCCAAATGCAATGTCTATAAATAGCCATCCTGCAGTTGTTCCCACATCTACAGTTTCCAAAGCACTGAGTGAGCTTTTAATCTCTGGTTTTAATAAGCCCATATCAGGTTTATACAGGGATTAGTCAAATGTGTCTGGAGCTGAAATCTTTCAATGGCCAAACAAAACTTATTTTTCTCACCTTTCAGTTTGAACTAGTGTTGCTATTTTATGTTTATAAAGCTTCTTTCCCTTAAAGGTCTTGCATGTTCCTTCAGGAGTTTGCATTTTCAGGCAAATGGGGCTCCAGAAAGTTTTCTAATGTACTGATGGAGGTGGGAGGGGGAACTGATAGTTTAGGGCAAGGGTCTGTGTTCTGCAGTCCTGAAGTCATAAATGACTCTTTGGACCTCGCACAATAATTTTTGTTAAAATGATGAACATCTAATACTTTCAAATATAAACCAAATTTTCTCAGTTATTCCACATAAAGCCTCAGTTATTCTCAGAATGTCCATAATTCATTGTCTTTAAGTAGGAAACTATGTTTTTTTAATGATTTTACACAAAATAAATCCAAGAGGAAAATTTACCCTTCCTCTTTTTGCATAAGTTTTCTTTATTTTAATACCCAAAAAATAGAACAAAAAGGATGGATATTTTAAAATGACATCAAGTTTCCAACAGTAGATGTTGGAACAGTAGATGAACAGTAGATGTTGGCATTTTATCATTCTTGATAAAATGCCTTCTTTCAAAATGTTGTGTAATATTTGCTGCACTGAATTAGTTTTATTCACCTGAAATAAGGGTAAAAATGGTTCTTTGATTTGCTCAAAGTTGGAGACCCCTATGGTCTATGGTACAATTTAACAAAAACTGAAAGAAATACTAATATAATCTAAGAAGGTACAATCAGCGTTTTTAATGACAAAGAAGTATGGATAATGGGAAACATTGTGTCAAGTTAAGCATAAGTGCAACACCTAGCAGCCTCATAGTTTTGCGAGAAACTGATTCTTCAGTAAAGTGATGGTTCTGAAATCTGCTAGTTTTTGAAGAGATGTTCTGGGAAGTAAATATCACTCATAGTTTAGTTATCTGTAGTAGGAATGTGTCATATCACCTGGAGATTGTGGAAAAGTAGACAAATCTTCACAGATGTAGACAGATACTCCTTCATACAATTTCTTTGGCATTTCTTTTCTTTGTTTTTGTCTGTGAAGCTGGGTCAAGTCAGAGCAGCATTTATCAGAAATGGCGAGCACCAAAATCTAGTGTTTTCAGACTTGGAACTAGAACACCATCAATTCAGAGACCTTCAGCTTCCAAGGCAAATTTGTAATCAAAAGTTGTTTTTTCCAAGTGCACATAAAAAGAGAACATAGCAAATGCAAGAATGTGCCCTAATGTGGAAAGTCTAACTATGAGTTAGAGCAGTTCGGTATCCGAGGTGGCCGCATTTAAAACATAATGACAGTTGCTATTATAAATTATTCATTAGCACTTCAGATAACTCGTACATATTTAAACCTGAGACACGCTCATGTTGGCACAGCAAGTAAAAGGTTTAAAAAAAAAAGCAAGAAAGAAGCAGTTTACAATCAGTGAGAAATGGTTTAGTTTTCCTAAAATTCTTTCACAGTTCTAAAAATATTTTTCCAGGACTTTTTATTACAAAATCAATGTGCCTAATTAGAATACATTTTGCTCTAAAATTTCTCTTAAAGCCGCGAACTAGGATCTTCTTATTTGGTCGTTTGTCGACATGCAACTTCCACGAATCACTTTTGCATGTAGAACCTAAAGATATTTCCTGATCAGAACAATATTTAGTCCATCATTTGCAATAATTCTCTACAACATTTTATCTTATAAACTACTAACATCACCTTTATAAAGTTAGCCAGTAATTATAACAGTTATGCAGATCCATCTATAAAACCTAACCTTAGATTGCATGGTCTCCACTGACCAACTAAGACTATTTTCGGCAGCATGTATCCTGTCATTGAGGTACCATATGCTGGCTTCACTGCTCTCATGTCGTTTGCCAGGTTCCCGAAAAATGGAGTACAAGGGGAACAGCTGGCATGAGACTTGCTTCCTGTGTCACCGCTGCCAACAGCCAATAGGAACCAAGTCTTTCATCCCCAAAGATTCTGGCTACTTTTGTGTGCCCTGCTTTGAAAAGCAGTTTGCATACCAGTGCTGTGATTGTAAGAAGGTAAAAGAAACAAAAAAAACCTAACTTTAATTTTTATGTAATGATTACTCAGGTCAATCTGAGAAAGAATTACCATTTGCGCTCATATTTGTTGCATCGTGTATCTTCAGGCCATCACCACCGGTGGAGTGACCTATCAAGATAAGCCATGGCATCGTGAGTGCTTCCTCTGCATCGGCTGCAGAAAGCAGCTTTCAGGGTATCGTTTCACTTCCAGGGAAAACTACCCCTACTGCCTGGACTGTTTCAGCAACCTATATGCAAAGAAGTGTGTTGGTTGCACCAAACCCATTTCTAGTGAGTCATTCTCTGTACGTTATGTTTTGCACAAATTTGCATAAGGGTCATCATAACGTGGGATCATGAGATGTGCATTTTGATGGAGATAACAAAAAGGAAAAACTTTCAAAATTAGGAACAGATGAAAGGATTTTTAATTATTACAGATGCTTTCCATTGAACACATAGTCAAAATGAAACATAGTGATTATGATACATAATATTGCACAAATTTACAAATACTGACTGTGCTTCAGCAGGTTGACGCACACACTTTAGAAAATTCAAACGTAGGCTATGGCACGAGAGACCGATATCAATGCTTGTGTCCTAGCCAATTTCCTTTAAACACCAGGCGGCCATCTCGCATCGAATGGTTGATAATTGTGTTCCAGCAGCACAATGATCACAAACACACACGAAAGCTGATTTTCACGATGAAGAAATGGATGATCTAAAAGCCCCAACCTCAGCCTGAAAACTTGTGAACTTTGATTAAAGAGCAGATCTATGCAAGGGAACAAACCAGTGTAGTTACATCCCACCATAAGAAGAATGGTCTTTCCCGTCTCAATGAGGCCAGTTGTTAATGAATAACAATTGTATGTGTGCAGCTTTACTGGACGAGTTTGAAAACACTCACAATTAAATTTAAAAGGGAAAAAAATTGTGCATTTGATTTGGAGTTTCTTTAGCAAACATAGACATGTACATGTCACCTGTTTTTCACTTTCAGGTTTGGCAGGTGCCAAATACATCTCATTCGAGGAGCGTCAGTGGCACAGCGAGTGTTTCACCTGCATGCAGTGCTCTGTGTCTCTGGTGGGACGCGGCTTCCTCACCCAGCGGGACGACATTTTGTGCACCGACTGCGGCAGGGAGAAATGACCTGTGCATGACAAGTTCGCCCACGATGCAACAACTTGTGTTCTCTTTTGTTAATACGCTGGGCACGTTCATCGGTACTAGATTGGATGATGCTGTTCCCTCATAACGTGGTCAACATAAATTCTATTGTGATATTTGGTGCTTCTGTAAACTTCTCAGTTTCCTGTAAACATGTACAACCGTGGAGCTTTATGCAAAGATACATATTCATTTTGACAAGAGTGAAAAAATGTTTGATTTTAGACTGTAGATCAAAAATATGTGAGAGAAAACTGAATTAATTAGTGCTAAAAAAACAATGAAATCAGTATCTGGTGCCTTGCATGACACTTGCACATTAATGCATGCAAATATATTCACAAAATAACATATCAGTTTGCTCAAAATATAAGATGTTGCTGCAATAAAGTTTTCTAATATATGTTGTTTCTCATTTCAAGAGATTATACATTTGATTTAGATGCCCACACGGACCGAAAGGACAGGGATTGTTAATTAGCAATGCTAAAGTGTTTGGTATTTGATAATGCCACCCACATATTCAATTAAACTAAAAAAAAATTTTAAATTACATTATGCTTAGTGAAATAAAACTACAAAAGTTTGGTACAAGTCAAGAAAAATCAAACATGCGTTCAACATGTATATTTACGGATTAAAAGAAGCACAAATAGACACCTGAGTTTATGCCAAAGCTACAGTGAATAATGCCAGTAAAACTCAGCAGCACATCTGAGGACAGTCCCACGTTTCAACCATCTGCTCGTCCTGAGAGACCGACGCACGTCTGCCCTCGGTTTGATCTCCTCTGTGCTTCTTTATGCTCTGGAGAATCTGTGTTTATGCGTTGGTTCACTATAAGTCGTTCCTTGATCTCAATGACTCTTTTAAAGCAGATGGGGACTTCTTTTAGGTTCAGGATCATGATTCAGATCACAGGTGGGAGTAGAGAGAAATGTATCTCTCCTAGATCCCACAGTCCGAGCTGTCAGCTGCTGTAGGTGTTGCCACAATTAACAGGTACAGATTGGGTGAGAAGTTTACTGGCATTACTGTCACATTACTGCTGGACTTTTAATGATTTATTTGATTTGATCTTGTTTTTCAATTACTTTTAAAATCACAATATGTGCAGGCTTCTCATGCTGATACATATCTGAGATAGTTGCATAGCAACCAGTGAATAATGTTTCCATTATACTTTTGGCATAATTCTGCTTCAATATTTCACCAAGGCTTTCTTCTCAGGAATGGCAGAGAAATTTAAAAGGTCTGGTCCTGATTGTCCAGAAAATGTAAATCTACCTTTCAACAGGGCAGAGGTAAAGGCCAATCCAGAAATGTAATGCTAACATGTGCCATCACTTCCAAAACCAGCTATAATATTTTCTGGGGATTATCTTCTTGTCTGAACATCAGACTGTGTCAAAGTTGCAAATACGAAGCTGCTAATGCAAAGGTTCTCCTCCTAAAACCAAATGAAGTTACATCAACCATCCAGCCTCAAAAATCCTTTAAAATAAACGGTTAAAAGTCATTAACCCATATAATATTCATGCCAAATATTATGTAAACGTCTGAACTGTTCGACTCCTTTGCAAAACCAGAGGACGTTAAGAGCTTCCATACCTAAATCACACGAGGCAGCGTGTTGTTACCTAGCGCTTTTAATTTGGGTCAGAGCTTTCCACCTTGCCAAACAGTCTGATTCAATCATTTCACATCACTCAAAACCCAGACATACATCCCGCCAGGGGATATTTGCTTCTAGAGAAAATCCTTCCCTTATCCTCACCCCTCAGGCATGCTTCCGATAAAGACATGGAAAAGCCTGCGTCCTTCTCTGCAGTGGCCGGGGGAAGTGCTGGCAGCCGGAGACGTGTTTTCCTTACATGTAAATGCTGAACGTCTGCAGCGTGTTGGAACAGCAGCGCAAACAGACTTCAGGTCTGAGTGGAGATCTTCTGAACCAGGTGAACCAACCAGCCAGCAAATCAGCTTCCAGCACAAACAAACAGCAGACTATTCATACACAACAAGTTACTTGCTTAAGTGATTTGTAATCTATTTCATTTTTTAAGAATATTTTTACTTATCTAATTGAATTTTTTTTTTAAATATTTCACAGATCATTTCGGTGTAGGTAAAGATGAGGCTCTACACACCAGATTTTCACATTTTTTTGTCAAGCTGTACTCATCCATTCACGTGACTTTACTGTTTTCCAGCTGGATGATGAAACCGTCGCAGGACAGCAGATGGTGTCTGATATTTGCTGTTACTTCTTCTAACTCTCATATTAAGGGTTGTATTTATGGTTGACATACCAACCGTATTTTTTTCTGTCATCTATCTGGCTGTAAGTTGATCATTTGTGTGACATTTACATAGTTGCAGGATGCCTCAGTTATTTTTTCTGGCATATTGGTGCTGAGTTTTTCACAAACAGGAGCTGCAGAAGGCCATCTCTTGCCTGGCTGCATTTGTTAACTTTAACCAACAGGGTTTCTCACATGCCAGGAATTTATTCATAGAGTAAAATGGCTCCGAATCTCAGAATGTAATGAATAAATCTGAAAGAAATTAGCCTTCTGTAATAAGTTCCTAACAAAACATGAAGTTCCGATCAATACTCATTATTGTTCTGTTCTGTGAAAGTGAGATGGTTCCTGTGGGAAATTATCAACCTTGAGTTAAAGATGTAGCCATGAATCAGTAGAGAGTTTTTTTATTATTATTATTCTCTTACAATAAACAAATTTTTTTTAATAAATAAAACATATCATTACTTGGCCTGTTAGAGAGCAATCAGGAGGAATAAATCAGGGATTGGCATGCAGCAGAGAGGCTGATGGCGCCCTCCTGAGGCTTTATGTGGAAGTGATTTTTACTGCACTGCCTCTCCAAAGGTTACTGTGATCCTGATTTTGGAGCAACACAGCAGGTGGTTGCACACTTACATTGTTGTATACCTAGACATATTTTTGGTTCTGTATTATTACTTTTTTTTGTTTGTTTGTTTGTTGTTGTCTTTTTGTTTTTTCGGGTTTATTTATGTGGGTGTAGAAGGTCTTGGGTTCAAATCCTGGTGTGAGGTCTTTCTGCAGAGAGCTTTTATTCCCAGATTGTCTCTCTGAGTCTTTCCACAGTCTAAAAACATGACTGGTAAGCCAGTTTAATATATAAGTGTGTGTGCAAGCTTTCTGATGTGTGTGTTGCCTTGTGATGGACAAGCTGCAAAGATAAGTGGATATAAAGAAAATGGATGGAAATTTAATAAAGCCTCTTCTTTGTGTTGTTATATCTGACATCCATTGGCTAGGTTGCAAAAAGTCCAGTTTCTAATGTTTAATAATTTGCCTTTATCACAGGAAAGAGAGAGATAGAGGTGACATTATGTATTTGGACTTCTGCAGATTTGACTGATCCCATGTGGCATCTTGCAATTCCTAACTCCAACTGCAGAGGGCAGAAGTACTCAATGCAACTATTTTTTTGCATATCTAAACATTACCTTAAATGCCTCCCATCATATTGCTTAAATTGCACCATTTAAGGCCCTATTTTGGTTTTAACTTGAACAATTTTCCCATTATTTTCAGCAAAAATAGGTGTGCAGGCTTTCAGTGTTCACATAGTGATTTCTTTATGACCCTACATGTCATTACATTATAATTGTTATTTCTGACTTTTCTTTCCATTTGCCATTGTTTTTTTGTTTGGTTTTTGTTTTTTTGAGTGCTTTATCCGCAGTTTCATCAGACATGGGAACGGCACCATCTACTTACTGCAATCTCTTGAGTGTGTTATTAAATGCAGTGAAACATCAGCCTGTCTTCAGCTGGCGAGTTATCAGATGTGTCTGGATTATATTACATCAACCTCGCAGGGACAAGAACAGGCAGAGCAAAATGTGAAAGTGGCCAGAGGGTCTGTTGCATTAGCTAATATGGGGGATCCAGCTTCTGCAAGTCCTCTGTCACTGCAAGATATCAGCAAAACGCAAGTCACAGTGTTTTTCTTACCAGAAGAACAGAACAAACAGAGAGTCTGCTTCTGCAGGGCTGGTGACTGCAGGGATCCAGAGTGACGACTCAGGCAGAATCTTTTCCAAATAATCTTTAGCTTTCCAGAAGCATCGTCAGGTGTTTTTCATGTGAAAAGGGACTATTAATGCCTCGACAGAATCAACTGGATTTTCATTAATTCATTCATCCACTGACTTTTGTTCTGGGCTGAATTGCATCATAATTAGGATCATGTTTGAGTCTGTGTCACAGTTCCTTGACTTTGAGCTTAGTTAGCCACATTGCTTTCCAGTTTTGTGGTTCTCTTGTATTTCTGTTCCTTCTTAGAAAGTGGCAGATTTTAAAGGCCGTGTGGGTGTTTTCATAGGGCAGCATTAAAAAGGATACCAGATTAAACGATTTCAACTCAACTGTGCTGCCAATGAAGAGTTGGTTAATCTTTGTGTTGAGTAAATGCCACCTGCTTGCTACTGTTTTCTTGCAATTAATTATTTTAATAAGCATTTTCCCTTCAGTTCTACATACTTATGCTCCCTACCTGCGCATCTTCACTTCATGTAGTAATTAAGACTCACCTGCTGCCACACCAATCGATGTGCTTTGGTATTTAATTCTCCAGTCTTCATTTGGTCTTCATTGATTTCTGATTAGCTCCATGGCTCCTGGTCTGAATTGTGTTCTTCTGTGAGTTTGTTGTTTTAAGCTATCTACTTGTTTCCTCATTAAATTAAGAGTTTCAATGTGACTTAGCCGCCCACCATGGATGGATGATGTAGTGTTACTGTTTTGAAATCATAAAAAAACTATATAAAAATATAAAAGTGTTGTCTTTTATTTCCGTCTAGGCATCCTGTGATCATTTTATTTTTACTAGTATACTTATTTTAAGATTTAATCTTTATTTAACTGAAAGTGATTGATCTAAATGGAAAAAAATAACCTCTTTACCACCATGCATGGGAGCCGACGTCTTCTCAGATTAGTTTAAAGAAAACGCATGCTGTAAATAACTGGGTTTAAAATGCAAAAATAATATCAAAGCAGCTCCCTTTTCCATGGCGACAGGTCGGAGCCACATCCTAAAAGACACGATAGCCATAAACTGAATTGTGGAAGACACCCGTGCAAATATGTTGACTTATCAGAATGTGCTGCTGTACATGGAAACCAATGGTGGTCAGCGTGACCAGAGGGAATTTCACTATTCTACTCCACTTATATATACTTCCATGGTTTTATGGTTTCCATGTGTTTATGTTTGTTTGCATTGAGCTGAAAAGGGAAAGTCAACAAGTGAAGGGCTGCACATGAGACGTTTTATTACCCATATGATTGAAATACATTTATAATCATCTAAAGTGCAACTCATGTTGGGCTAAAACAGTAGAAAGGAAACTATATGGAGAAATGGGAAGTTTAAGGTCACTTGACCTTTAAACTTAAAGAATGGGATATGTTGTGCATAAAAACCAAAACCTATCATTAGATTTGGCCGGGGAAAACTCACACACAAAAGAAATCTTTAAATTGAGTTAGAAGAATAAATAACTTGTAAATTTGTTAGAGATGCATAAAATATTTCAGTAAAGGTTGAATGCAGAGCCGGCCTTAGGGTTAAGCAAACTGTGTGACTCCACAGTGATGTGCACTGAGTTGAGTTAAATACCAGTTGAAACAGTTTATTAGAAAAGTTTAATAACTTAAAATCAAGTGATGACTCGGAGCTTGTCAATAGCAGAATAAAAAAAAAAGATAATTCTTACGTTGATGGAAGCAACATCCTTGTTACTTCCTCAACCAGCGGTAAACTGGCTGTGGGTCTCACTGACAACAAAAAGCAGTTCTTCATATTAATGTGTGAAATGTTTGATTGCCTGATGGACTCATAATGCAAATATTTTTTTAACACCTAACAATCTTCCATGTAATAACTGTTGGTTATAATTATTTTCCTGTTTGCTTGCTTGTCCTCCAAAATGGAAGAAAGGCACGATTTGTGTCATTATTGCAACCACCTTGGATCGCAATCTAGTGCCTCACAGATGCTTCACAATGTTTTTCGTTTGATTCATTTTAAATCAATAAAACACACTAAAACAACAGGAAGGGGTAAAGGACGTGTCCATCCATTCATCTGTTTCTGCTCTTCCTCTGCAGGGTCATGTAGGGAGTTTTGAAGCTGGGCGTTTCTGTCTCCAGCAATCACTGGACGAGAGGCGAGGGGAAAGGTATGGCCTGGCGGGTCACAAGTTCATACGGGCAAAATGGAGATTCTTACAAATGTTAACTTAAAAAACATGTAAAAAATCTAAACTTTCCCTTTAAGGATTGAGTTTGTCGTTTGCACACTACAACAGCTGCTCTCTTAGTAGCTGCTCTTTGGGCTGTGGCTTCAGACCAGTGGCTACTGTGTGGCTAACAGGCTAAGTTATTCCTCCTATATTATGTGTCATCCAACATTTTTTTTGTAGCCAAAACAGGTATAACCCAAAAATGTAAGGGTTTGGAGTTAGTCAACAAAAACAAACGTCTTATAAGCTGTTTTGTGGTTTCAGGCTGATTTAAATTATTAAGTGTAAATTATTAAGTGTCGGTTAATACGAATATTACTGGGATTGATGGCTGTATTATAGAAAAACATCTGTGCAGTGCAAAAGCTGTTATGGAAGAAAACACAGTAGGTATCCAGACTCTGGTCACACATAAATATGCATGTTACCACAGAGGGAGGACTAGGAAGGAAAACAAGAACATTCTCTTCTTGTGCTTTTCTAAATAAAAAAATGTTTGCTGTCTGGATGGAAGGATATAATTTTGTTCATGTTAGGATGGATTTGTTTTGGCTTCAAAATAACAGCTACAAAGATGGAGAGATGTTCTGTTTAGGTGAATGTGTTTACAACTCAAGCTTTGAAAATCTTAAAAAGAAACCTGGCTGCTCTACAGAGCTACTTATTTTATGAGATTAACATTGAGGTGCATTTCCCCAAATAAAAATGAAACGCCTTTGAAGAGCCTCGGAAAAGTATTCACACTTTTCCCACATATTTCACATCTACATCCTTAAGTCTGTTTGATTAAGATGTCATGTGATAAACAAAAGTGAATAATTGTGAAGTGAGACAAAAATGTTCTTTGTGTGTACGTGTGTGTAGCATGTCTTGTACTCCGTAGCTTTTACTAAAATTACCTGGAAAGAAAATTAAAGTGCAACCATCTGCTTTGCAAATCAAATCCTCCAGTGTGGATAAATATACAAATGCCACAGCAACACAGCTTTGTTAAAAGAAAAAAAAAATCATGTTGGCAGTTTGAAACGATAGCATAAACTTTATGTGAAAAGCTCAAGGAATGTGAATACTTTTGTAAGGAGCTGGAAAAGACAAAATGCTTTTTTATTTTTTGCAAAAACAGTAGCTCTACGATAGGCAGAGAGAAACATGATGTCACCAAAGAAAAAGAAATATTATAGCAGGTATCCCTCTCTGAACAAAAGCCTTAGGGGGGTAGCATGAATTTATAGTACTTCACTGTGCATCATGCATTCCATTTATAGTCAAAGCCACAAAATACCATATCCTGTCCATCATGACGCATTTTTCAGTTTTAGTGGTTGAAGGGAGACAAGGAGAATCTTAATTTGCAACCCTTTTGGTAGCAATAATAGTAAGGTAGCAGAAAACCTAAATGATTGAACTTTAATTTTCCTCTCCTCCCCAGCAGAACTAATTCTGTAGATACAGCCAAGCTAGCATGGGAATAAATAGCCAAAGGGGATGATCAAAACATATCTTTTTTTAAACTGCTAAGGCAACACTCACACTCGTGGATTGCTACCTCTGGTTTTGGCAGAATGCCACTGGGAGAAATGTGTACGGTGTCCCACTGGAGACATAAAGGGCAGAGTCGGTGACCACGGACACCCACCCTGCCCTGCTGCTCTGAGGCGAGGGTTGCATGCCTCCCACTGTAGGGAAAAGAAGACTTAACCCTTGTCTGCAGCACTAATAGTTTCTTTTAATGCTTAAAATGTATTCCTTGAGCAATAATTTGAGCGGATGCCTCAATTTTGCCCATTATTGCCACTTTAAGGAGGATTAGCTTTTCAGCAAAAATATTTTTTATTTGCTCTAAAGAAAATTAGATTGGCCAGGTACCTAAATTATATAATTACAAATATTGCTGACGTGCTTAGAGACAGTAGCGGAGTTCTTTGGCAGAAAAGGTGTGTTCTTTAATTTCCATCAGAGTTGTTTACAGTCTAATTATTTCTGCTTCAATAGATGTTTTCTACCTGCGGGGTCATACTGTTTACCATTCTTCCACTTAATCAAAACATCTAAACTCTGTAAATTTTGCTAAATCTGCATTTCCATTTTCACATCCAGTTGATGCAGCAGTAAACTTTTAATTCATGAGTTTTCCAACAGTAGTTTTCTTTATTTTTCTTTTTTTTCCAAGATGTACCATTTCAGAAGAAATCAGTCCATCTTTTCTCTTCTTTACTTTAATCAAATAAACACAGCAAAGCATGTCACATTTTTAGTAAGACGTTTTTTTTTTTCATTGGAGTTCTGCACAAAACAAAATCAAGTTGAAAGCAGACATTCACCTTCCAAGACTTTAAGCCAGATCCACATGGGGGAAAAATATATGTGTGTTAAATGTTTTATGCATTTTTTAATACTCTCCACACTTATTTGAATGTGTGGGATCACATATAAGAAAACAATCCGTTAATATCGAACAGGAAACAGAAGGGGGAGAAAATAGGACATCTGACTTTGAAGGTGGCCTGTTCGAGGTATTTCAGCTGTCTATATAGTGATTAGATCAATAACAAAAGTAGTTTATTAAACGCAGGTGTTTTCATCTGACTTCTGTTTCTTAAGTTCGCTGCAAAGTGTGTTGATGCGGTGAGAAGGAGTTAGCAGCGGTGGTTAGCCACGCTAACCCGAATCAGCAAGAACGCACGGTTGAAGTATGCCACACTTTCACTTTATTTCACTTTGTTGATGTAAAGTCACATTTTACATTATCTTATTTGTGGGAAAAGCAACAAAAGTTGCACCGCTCTGCATTTCATCATTTCCGACATTTCTCCTCTCGAAAACAACACGGTAAACGAGTTCTTACTCGGTACAGGATTACAACGAAAGAAAGAGGAAGTAGGCGCCCCCTAGTGGTGAAACCTTTTAATTCTTTAGCAACCATGCAGTAAAATAAAGGGCTCTTGCGCCAAGAGCAAGCAGAGCTTTTTGTTGTTTCCTAATTTCTCATCACATATCAGGCACACATTGTTGGCGGTGAAGGTGAATGAGTCTGTCCACGAATAATTAAATTCTCTATTTTCTTCTGGAACCTTTTTTATTATTATTATTTACTCATGGTCAGCTTGGGTGGGACGCTCAAGAAGGCAAGGGCTGACATAGATGTGACGCATATTTTGGTCGATAAATTATTAAAACCTTTTTTTAAAAATCAGATGTTAAAGTATCACCTCAAACTCCAAGATAACTTTGCAACAAAAATAAATAAAAATAAGATAAATAGAAGTGTAACTAAGAAATAACGTCATTCGTTTGTTTGTTTGTTTGTTTGTTTGTTTGTTTGTTTGTTTGTTTGTTTGTTTGTTTGTTTGTTTGTTTGTTTGTTTGAGCCATGACAAGGAGGTTAAAGTGGCTCGAGTAATTTGACCTGATCAAATTACAAAAAATAATTTTCTCTTGGATTTTTAAAGAACAGTTCCAAAGAGAGAAAATTCCCAGTGAGCAATCTGTGCTGATGTTAGCGATCATAAAAAGAATGGACAAACTGGTTTCCAGTTTACACAAAGGTAACAGCAGTTTAAACAATGTTACAACAAAGGTGGAGGGAATGCCTTCTCTGAAAACCCCAACATTTTAGACCTTGAAGAAAATGAGCTACACAAAATGAAGACCACAATGGGTTTCACTCCGTGAAATGGTTCTGGAAGGTGATGGTGTAATGGTGTGGGAGATACTTTCTTACTATATTTTGCACCCACTTGCACCAACTAAAGCATTATTTATATACCACAGCCTACCTGAGCAATCTTACTGACTACTCCTTTTTCTCCCCACAGTGTAACTATCTTGGCTGCTTCCGGCAGGGTAATTCTCCATGGCACACACCTCAATTCGTCTGGAAATGTTTTCTTAATGACGGTAACGAGTTCACAGTCCAGATCACCTGTGGGACACAGTGGTAAGAGTCAAGTGTGCAGCCAACAAACCTAAAGCAACTTCATGATGCTGTCATATCAATTTAGTTTCTCTGCAATGAAGAAGTAAGGCGGTTTTCGAAGGGATTCTAGTAAAGAGTACCTAATAAAGTGGCCAGAACATTCACCAGCGTTAACATGTCTTCCCAACTGAATAAATGTTAAATAAACAGCTGGTTTTCTGCACTTTTCAGTTTGAGACTATGCTGGAAAATAGTCTAGGAAATCTCTTGAAAGCAGTTCTGGACGATAGAAAGACTCGACAAGAAAGAGAAGTCTGTGTGTCGTCGATGTCTTTCTTGATTAAATCAGGTGTGTTTGCACGGTTTAGTTAAAACATTTTTCTACCGTAACATTCTCCTTGAATGTGAAAGCAACATAATTAAAGCCCTGGCGGCGCAAGGGGAGCGAGCGTCTCCCACCACTCGGGAGCATTATCAGCGAAGCTCTTTGCCTCATGTGGTGTTTGACTTTACTGATTACAGAGCATGTACTGCATTAGGTTACCGTTACTGTAGCCTGGGAAAGTGGGTAAACTAAGAAGATGCATAATTAGACATTTAGCGCCAATCCACCCCACCCTTCACCACAACAGATAGGCCAAGGAGCTAAATATGTCCCAACGCCCACCAAGCATGGAGTCTGAGACACCATGTGACAGCCATCAAGCTCTGAACCTACTGTAACCCACACAATAAAGGCTTATGGGGGCGTTTAATCCAGCACTAACCTAAAAAGACCTCATTCATGCCGCCGCGCTTGCTGAACAGCGAGTCCCACGAGCGATCATAAACTTAGATGTAGCAATCAAAGCTCCAATCAGAGCGCAGACAAATTAGAGGTACATTGTGCTGAGGCGTAGAATTTTTTGACATTACAGAATAAAGGCACTAAAAGTAAGATATTTTAAGGATTTGTAAACTTTAATTACTGAGGGACCACGGAAGAATTGGAAAAGTTTTGACCCAACATGAAGCTTCACAACATAAAGCAGCTTGCCCTGCACTTTGTGGTCTGACACTCCAACACATATCTATACTTAAGAGGATTTAAGCAGCTAGCAGGCAATTTTCAAAGGGTGCAAAATGCTCTCTCAATACACACATGGGGGGCGGGGGGGGGGGGGGTGGACATGAAATTTTAAGTATTTATTGTATAATTTGTGTTTATTTGTGCAACTTCTGTTTTTATGACAAATCTCAGCTGCAAAGGACAAATTTGCTATTCTCTAAGGCAGGGGTCCCCAACCCTGGTCCTCAGGGTCCACAGTCCTGCATCTTTTAGATGTGTCCCCCTCCATCACAGCTGATTCAAATGATTGCATTAACCTCCTTTGCATGCAGCTGCAGAAATCCGTTAGCCACCCATTCATTTAACATATATATGTGGTTTAGTCATATATATAATTACATTTTTCTCTAAATATTATATGTGACAGTTACTGCAAATAGATCACTAAAACTAAAAACCACAATTTTCTACAAAATGTCCAAATCGAAAAGTCTTTTGACTAAAGATGATGTCAGAAGGTATTTAATATGCTGTGTTTTAAACTCAATTTAACTGTAATTTAATGCTGACCCAATTTATTAGGATATTGGATACAGGCATAATTATCCATCCATCCATCCAACGAGCCATCCAACCATCCATGCATCTATCTATTATCTTTCCCTTAATCTGGACTCTGCTTGCAGCAACAGCCTAAGCAGGGAATCCCAGAGTTCCCTCTCTGCAGCGACTTGGGCCAGAACAGAACTGGTAGGGTGAATCCTAAGGCGCTCCAAAGCCAGTCGGGAATCAGAGCCCCTCCAATGTGTCCAGAGTTTCTGGGCCCGGAGGATGGGACGGGCCCAGAAACCCTGCAGAAAAAAAACATTTATTCCATTTCATCCATAATCTTGTTCTTTATTTTCTTTCCAGAACTTGTGACCACAGACAAGGGTTCAACCAGTAAAAGTGAGAGCTTCACCTTTTGACTCAGCTCCCTCTTCATCACAACAGACCAGTTACAGAACCGACATGGCAATATGTGCATATTACACCTATATGCACATCACATATATAGTTACTATTCATTTATTTGGCTTTGGGACGACAGACAATATCAGAAGGCTCTTAAAAAAAATGTTTTATATTATTTGAGCTAAATGTCCATGTTTTTGTAGTTTTTACCATTTTGACAGAAGGAGATTGTGAAGAGAGAGAAATAGACACCCATAAGATGTGTGGCTGTTATTTTGTCGGACTTTCACAAGTCAAACACACTGCCAGAAATGTGGGTCAAGCTTTCACACTGGCTGTAGAGTATCAAAGGGGCCTGATATCTCATACTCCATACTATGGTTGAATTCCTTCTCCAGACCTAAAACACATGCCAACTGGTTAGGCGAATTCCCATGCACCCTTCAGGATCTCGCTGAAAGTGCAGAGCAGGTCCATTTTTCCACAGACGATAACCAAACTGTTCTTTTTGAATCCAATACTCGTCTGTCCAGAAACCCCTGGATAGACGTTGTCAAGGAGGTCTAGGAGTGTGATCCCTCTGTAGTTGGAACACACACACTGTGGTCCCCTTATTGAAATTTTCTGAGAAAAGAAAAGAACAAAAAAGCACTTTTAAGTGCACTTAAACACAGACATGAGCTTCCTACTTTCACTTAAGTTGATTTGAAAGTAAAACATTTGATGAATTTAATGAGATGTTTTCACAGCTGCAGAGGTAATTTGGTACTTAAGTATAAGACCTGATTTTTTTTTTTTTTTTTTTCCCACTGCTCCCTAGTCTGGTCTGGAGCGGTGATGCTAACTTTATCTGTGATGGATCATTTGTTGATGGATGTGTTCACTAAGCTTTCAGCATGTGTTCTTCCAACCCTGCGGGTCCAGATATAGCCTTAAATCAGAGAGCAATCATCACTGCGGTGACGTGGATCAGAGCATCCTAAATAAAGCTGCGTTGCTTCTCATTGTCTAAACACTGGAAACCACTCTGAGCTCTATAACATAACCTTGTGTAGCACTAAACATATTGCCGAACAAAGCAACAAGACCATAGGAACAGCTGCTGTTATATGAGCCAGAAAACGCATTTCCCTCAAAGCCCATAAACTCCTGGGGAAAAACGTCTGAATGCTGTGTTTAGTGACAGCAGATATTGCACAGCAAAGATGTTGTAAATGACAGAGCAAAGAGGATGCATATATAAATAAAAGACTGTTTTAAATGCATTTACCAAATTTAGAGGAATGACCTTGTTTTTTGGGGGGGGTTTAAATATGCAGTCTATTTTTAAACACAAACGTAGAGTAAAATAATTTGTGTTTTTTTCAGATGAAACAAAACTAAAAATTGCCTTGCGGATAAGGTCTGATTTAAAAATGGTTTTGTGAAACTTTGAATGAGTGCAAAAAAACTTTTTTTTCTTCTACCCCCAAGCAAATTATAAACACGAACATTTTTATTGCTCCTGTGTTTCTTTGAAGTGTAAGCATAACATTTCTGAGCTCATTCTTTACACTTTCTGTATAGTCTGGCACAGTCTGGTGAGACCTGACTTTTTAACACGTTAAAAAGTCCCTCCCCGGTTTATAATGTCAGGCTTTGGCACATTTCCGACCTTTAATTTGGAGAGGGTGTTTCACAGTCATGAAACTTACATAGATAATAGTGGATGAAAGTATAACTTCCAGAGCCTGCATTTGTGCAGGCATGGAATATAATTAGCTTAATTTCAATGAACTAAACCGCTAGTCTGTGACGTAAATGGTGGATGAAACTGAGGGTACTTCACGCCAAAACTACAAAGTGAAAGTGAAGAGATTAAAATAAGTGCCCTGATGTGGAACTGCTTTATGATAAAGATCTTATAACAGTTGGTTGATTTTTAAAAAAATACTCAGTTTTCCTTATCCTTTCCTGTGTTGCAGCGTATGAGCAGGTAGGAGTGTAAACATACACCAAGAATAAGGATT
>CAEGAF010072230.1:0-60202 GCA_903067075.1 Micropoecilia bifurca | reverse complement strand
TTGAATAATGTCAACTTTGTATTAAGTGTCATAATTTACCAAATGACGCTTTATGACAACAGTCATAAATATTCATGTTTATGACATGTTTATTACAGTATCATGACAGTCTTATTCACCCCCCTTCAAATAAAGTGTTGCCAAAGCTATTTGCAACAATCACTTGTTGGTATTTTTTTCCCACTGCATGAATTAACGGTTGGATATTTATGTTTATTCAGTGTGAAGTTCTGCTGCTGCACTAGTCAGTGTTTCTTCACATTATCAGCAGGGATGTTTAAATGCATTTGTAGATGTTCATTGTTCTAATCAATACATTATAAAACCCAGAACCTGGAGCTCATCGTTCCTTCATGGATGAAATCAGTCAGACTTGCTGAAGTCGCAGTTTGCCTGAAATTGTTCAAACTGTAAATGTGTGAAAGTTGAACAGTGGCAGGTGACAGACGCAGCCATGTGTAAACTGTGAGGATGATGATGATGATGATGATGATGATGGCGATGATGGCTGTCGGTTCATACTGGCTCAGCATGATAAGCTACCTGGCTGCCATCTTCCAGACTCTCCAGGCTGCAGATGACAAAGGATGACGGACAGCAGAGCCTGTTCTGGGTGTGACATTCAGGCCAGAGGGGGGGGGGACAGCGGCGTGACGCCAGGCCGCCTGCCGTATCACTGCCCTGCACGCCGTTTCACCACAGATGCTTCACTACAGAGTCAATCAAAGAATTTCAGAAATTAGCCCAAATTCAGTGTGAATATGCGTCTAAAAATGTAACTTCAAAGCATTTTTACTCCCCTTTGTTTCTGGTGTTGAGTGGATCTTTTTGAACGTCTCAAACATTTTCTTGAATCATTTAAAGCCGATCATCCATCTGGAGGCATCAGGATGCCACATAAATCTTATCTAAGCACCGTGAGCTTCACTGATAAAGGCCACATGGTCCAGATAACGGCTCTCATAAAAGTCAGGAGCCCCTGTGAATCGATAGCAACAGCACAGAGGGACACCTGACCATAAAAGGCTAAAAATAAGCTGATATTTCCTCCAGTCCTGACAGTCTAAGGGCCGCTCTGTTCCTCACAGTGAGGTGCGTTTGGGGGAATTTGAAGGTCGAAATGATAAGAAGTTGAAATGTTTCTCTGGTCAGACTGATGAACTTCTTCCTTAATAATCAGGTTCATCACCAAGTTCTCCTCCTCGCAGCTTGACACCAAACTGAACATTTTTCTTCACGTTTCTGTTTTCAGTGAAAAAGAAAACAGTAGATAAAGTTGGACTTTTATTTGAGAACAGCTGAGATGAAGGTGTTTCTCCTTCACATGACCAGAAGATACAAACAGACTGGAAACTTTAATCCAGGATTACAGTCCTGATCTGAAGGACTTTGAGTTTGGGTTTGAATTTTTATTACGTTTCTGTGTTTAAGGCTATAAACACATAGCATCAAACTCATCTTGGTTCATATCAAGATCACAAATATCGTCAAACAAAATGGAATGGCAAAAATATTAATAAATACCTGTTGAACTTTTTCCATGTAATAAAAAAGGTAAAAACTGTTTTTGTTTGATTGATTAAACATGTAAGCACACAACTGTAATCTTAAGAGTTGTACTGATGTGGCCTTCCAGAGTCTACAGGGCCACATAAAAACTTAAGGCAGACCAGATTTGGCCCCCGGTCCTTGAGTTTGACACAGTGGATTCTGATCATCAACGTAGAGTTTTAATTTTTTTATTCATCCTATGTGACCAGAGTCGGACTGCAGTGGGATGTGATGCGTTCACTGACTGCTTTCCTCCTGGTTCAGCTGTGTCTCTGTCCTAAACGGAGCCACTAGAGGAGCTCATGCTACAGTTAGCTTGTTCTTTAAACGGTGCAGAGCTAAAAGAGTCCAGCTCTCATACACATTACAGCAACAGCAGCTGATATCTATCAGATATCTCTATTTTGCACTCTGAATGTATTTTGCGTGACAGAAGCTGGAGATTAATGGACATAACCATCAATCCGTCCATTTTCTTTACACCCTTGTCCCTCAGTGGGGTCAGTAGGTGATGGTTCCTCTCCAGCCAACGTTCTGAGCGAGAGGCGGGTCACCTGGACGGGTCACCAGTCTGTCACAGGGCAACACAGAGACACACAGGGATAATTTAGACAGACCAATTAACCTGACAGTCATGTTTTTGGACTGTGGGAGGAAACCGGAGTACCTGGAGAAAACCCACCATGCACAGGGAGAACATGGAGACTCCATGCAGAAAGACCAGGGCCGGGAATCGAACCCAGAACCTTCTTGCTGCAAGGCAACAGCTCTGGACATAACCACTGTATGTCTATTCCTCAGGCGGATGATTCGCCACATTGGCTCCACAATCCCTGCTGCATGTTTTAAAAGCTCCTGTTGTCTATTTATAAAAGTAGCTCATTTGCTATTGATTTATTTTTAGATTGAAAATACTGGAATTAAAGATTCATTTATTGATTTCAGATCCATCTTGGGTACTTCAGAACAGCATCACTGCATGCCTGCTTCATCCATCCACCCTTTCTTTCTTTCCGGTCTTCTCTAGCCATGCTGCTCTCTTACTGCAGGGTGGAAACAGCTCCTGATTCCTCCTGATTCCTCAGTGAAGGCGCTCAGACTGAGAGCTTCCTCTTCCCCTGCTACCTGCTCCAGATAAAGCTCTTTGTAACGTGATTAAAGCTCTGGGAAAAGCTTTGAAGCTGCATTCTTCTCTAATTGCTCTGTGGTCGGGTGGAGCAGATTCTGCCTCACACCAGTTGTGGAGAAGACGCTGCGTCTCAGGAAGTAGGTAATGGATATCTTACAAATTAGAGGTCATCACTCTGTTTTATTGCTGAGCAGCCTGGAAAATCAACTTTTAACCTTTGTAAAAATGTCTCTAATCACTTTTCTACTGTGAAAAATACTAAGAGGCTGGATTTAATTAAAACTACTGGATTTGGTTGTTAAAAAAATATCATTAAGAAACAATACTTATAATGATTTACAGTCAGAAAAACTATTATTTGAAGTTTTCATTAAATGCATTACAGCATCAAATCCTTAAAAAATTATGCTGAGCCACTTATTTTTTCAAATCTGAGCATCTTTAAGTGTTAAAATACAACACAGTCTGGAAGAATAACATCATAATGTTCATGGTGTCTTATTGATGTAGCTTCTGTTATAATAGGTCTGCAGCATGTTGAAGGTGCCACAGTGAGAACATCTGCTGGTTCAGAGGCACCAGGAGATGATGGACATGATCTTCATTATATGCTGAATGAGAGGCTGCATAAAAGTCTGCCTGAAATGGATCATTTTACTTTTTTAGCTGATATTTTATATTTATTCTGTCCTGTTACGACTTTATTCCTATATGACAAATAGTCACTTTGTGACTATTTTGTCTTCAGAAATGGACAATTATCTGTCACATTACTGACTATGATCAGCAGCCATTACCAGTGACCAGATGTTTGTAACGGTATTTAACAGGAGGAGGAAAATAAAAGGTAATGTGTTTTTATCTTGAGTGAAACCGTTTCCAGAAGTGTTTGGTTAACTGATATCAACTCTGAGCTAGAAAGTGTTTGTGTTTCTATTACCACTAGCAACCATGTGACCAACAAAATAAAGTTTGCTTTTGTTGTCTAGTTTTTATGTCTCTGCTTGTATTGTGGTTATAATCACCAGAGATTTTGGCAATAAACCACAAACTTTTCCTCCATCTGAATCGCGACAGGAGATCAGCATCCTGGGCTGCGCTGAAGTTTCCTGAGCCATAAAAAACGCTTTGGTTTGGCTGTTTATTCATTTCTATGGCTGTTTGTTGGCGCCTCAGTTTCTGCTTTCCACTGTGTGTAGATGGAAACGGTGCAGCAGCATCAGAGACGCTGCTGACAGAGGTAACGATTCATCCATCAGTTATTAACCTCAGCTGCTGTTGCTGCTTCAGGGCTCTGTGCTCTTTTAGCAAAATAACAAATTAACATGTTTGGCTAAATAAAATATGAAAACAGCTGCTTTTTCTTTATGCATAAAGAATAATCTGAGGTGTTGCAGAGAAACTTAAAAACTACAAGTTTAATGCTTTATTCGAATTTTATGTTGTAGAAGTGATGGTTCACTTTTAGCACACACTTAAATCAATGTCAACTGTATCTTCTGCCCTGGTCTCTGTATTGGTCTCACTTTTTATCCTTTCAACAGTTTGCTAATGTTTTTATTGTAAAATGTGCAGCTTGTGTTCTTCCTCTGTTAGGTGATTATTATAAATAAGAATTTGTTCTTAAATAATGGTTTAATTAAAATGAATAAACCTGTGAAGTGATGCAGGCTAATGGATGTAGCCATAAACAGTGTCTTCTGCTGTTAACAAAGCTCTGCACCTACCTAAGAAACGTCACAAAATAGGTGTGGCAGAAGGACCTGGGGATGAACTAAAGGCCTGTTTTAGGTGAAGAACTGCGTTTGGATTATATTCAACAGTTCGACTCTGGATTAATCTGAATGGGACTGCTCTGTTTTTGAACAACGCCCCAGCCATGAATATCACCAAGGCCCACTGCAAATATAACATCGCATCTGGGAAGGTAGCAAACCCGCAGTCTGCAGTTAGGGAGGCTTGATTTTAAATTCGAATTTTACTATATCAATTATTGACTCTTTTAACCAATTGCTGTATGTTATATCCCCTGCTAAAGCTTGCTAATAAAATACTAAAGTCTATTTTGACGTTGTGGACAGTTAAAATTATTTAGACACATTATTAATTCTTCTGATAACGTAAAGTAATGTGCATGATCCCAGTGAATTGGGTGGTTTCATAAGTTTTATTAGTTGGTAAAGAACAACCTTGAGACTTATTCCTAGTCTCTAAAATTATCCAGACGGTGTCAAGTGCAATTGTCACAGGGAGTTAGCTGCTGTGAACTAATGTTGGTTTTGAGTTTGGGCTCCGATGAGCTACTTCAGGGTTCACTCACTATCTGAAAAAGGTTGTCACGTTAGGATGTAGGTAGTAAGTATCTGGACGAGTTACTCCCGCTACCAGCTTAAATAAAAGATATTCTAAGCTTTAGTTTGTGTAATATGCATAAGTTAGAATACCTTTCGGTCCCGTGAGATGGAGAGCTGGAACAGTAGTCAGTCTGACCAGGACAGGAGTTTAGAGGAGTTGCAAGCTACTGTGCGACAACAAGTGCCAAGGCTATTTCCTATTTGGTGTTTGTAAATCAGCAATTATGATCATTTATGGGGTCTCAAATTTCCATGAATAGGTGGATATGGTTAATTACACTAATCATGAACGTTGCATGAAAGTTGATGATGCATGTTAACATTTTCAACATGTTTGATCATCAGTCGGATGAACTTGAAAACCAAATTTATTTGGTGAATCATGACCACTGAACTGCGGTCAAGAAAATTATCCGAAGGGCGAGAAACGGCCCTGGGGCCTCATGTTTGACACCCCTGACTAAGAATATTAATAAGCATTGTAGCACAATATCCTTCAGTAGCTTCATCTGCATATTTTTTTTCCTATTTTATTGAGATGAATTTAAAATATTTTCACTTCCTCCATCTTGCTACTAAATAATATTTTTCTTTCTTTCTTTCAGAAGACAGGATGAATGTTTTGGTTCATCCTCATCTGGTGGCCCTCCTTCATTCTAACCTTGTCTTCTGGCAGCTTCCCCTTGATAATTCACATCCTTCGCATGACGAAGGTGATGTACATGCAGCCTACAGTCGTCCACATCCTCTAACTTATCGTTTGTTTTCCCCCCGTCCTCCACTGGCCATAAAGTAAGAGTCATAACACACAGCCAGAGGCCTGTGTGTTATGACCTGAGGTCCTGGGCCCTCGGCCCCAGAGCCTCAGTCCGTTCGCCCGGATAGCGTAGCGGCTGCACATGGGCTCCCAGCTGATGAATGAGCTGACAAGCCTTCTCGCCGTTACTCATTCCCCTCCATCGGGAGGGAAAGAAAAGAGAAAAATTGAAACATTAGGAAGAGAAAAGGAGAGAAAGACAGAAAGAAAAAAATGAACTGACTGTAGCGCGGCTATTTTTAGTACGCCTGTTACATGCTCCATTAATTTGAGATGGTGGGAGAAAGACGTGGGTGGGAGGCTAAAGAGGGGGACAGGTGAAAAAGAGATGCTGAGGAAAAAGACATAATAAAAAGTTAAATCTGAATAAAATAAATGTGTGAAGCATAATGAAGCACATGATCCTTCACTAATTATAACTCCCCAGTTTCTTCAGAAGTCTTTTAAAAATATATTATCTTTTGCTAAAATGGACTTTAATTATTGATTTTAGGTGAAGGGTGTTCAAAGTGTGGTTCGGGGGCCATTTAGGTCGACTTTGTGCAACTACAATTCAAAACCGATATAATTTGGCTTGTCCATCGCAGGTGGTTGATGCACTTTTTATTTGTTCAAAGTGTTTGTATTTAAGCTTTCTACAAAATGTACATGAGACTTTAACTGAAAATTCAACTTTGCAGCACCTAAATCAGCTTCTGTTTAACTTATTAAGCTTGACTAATTATAGCAAGCGTTTTGAAAGAAATGACCCAAATCCTGTTCTAATAACTGAGAATAAATTTGTTGAGTTGACCCCATAAGAAACCAAAAACCACTTTTCATGTTTTAAAACAGCAAACATGCAAAATCTCTTGTTTTGGACTCATGATGAAAAACATCCATTTTGTGCAACAACAAAAATTGGGCAACTTTTTCTGCTTGAATTTAGTTCTTTTTACTGTACTGAGGCCAACAGGACAAAAGGTTTGTGAAAATCAATTTTAGGTCTCCTATAATCTCTGCTTTGATGCAGTTTGACCAGAATTAAATGAGCGATTCAACACATTGATTGGAAGAAAGTGGAATAAACTTTCAATTATAGATTAACGCAAAGAAAATGCAATGTTGACGACTGAAGAATCAACCTTACCTGGAGCCTGTGAAGCATTTTTAAGCTGTTTTGGTCACTCAGAGATATTTCAGCCTGCCAGCCTGTATCCTGATGTCCAACGATATTGTTTACTACATTTTGTGCATCAGGTCATGATTTGAAAAGAACTCACAGCTTCTGATTTTTTTTATCAATGTCTCTCTGCTCTTTAAATCCCATTTTCTTCTCTGTTCTAGTTTGGTTCTTCTTCTCTTTTCTTCATCTATTTGATCAGCTCTGTACTCATTCTCTGCTGTATCATCCAACATGAGCAGCATCACTGACCTTTAGCCCTTCTTCTCTTATTGGTCCATAGTTATTACCTGTTTAAGGCCTGACATTCTCACTCTGTTCCACCCAGGTGACATTAGCATTAAAACGGATCAGTCTGGGTTTTCTGATTATCTTAAATGTTGATCACAATAACTGATGGACTCTAATGAGCCGACTAAGATCTGAGTCTTTGTTAAGGTTAAATTATTATCATGCTAATTATCTCTTTACAGTTGATCAGATTGTATCTAAATGCACAAGTTGATTCTGTACATGTTAAACACTGTATTTAGGTCTGATTCACCTCAGTGGAGGCTGTGAAAACATCTTGATGGTTATTAATATGAACATGTTATCAGGGCAGGATCAGTTCACCTTCCTTCACACAACACAGAATAACATGAAGTTTGTGCTCAGGACCTTCATATTCACCCGTTTTAATGGTCTGAGTGGAGGTTCAGCTCAGTTGGCTCCACATGGACCCACATTTCTTGGCAGCCGAATGCTGCAGACATATTAGTAACGGATAATGTAACACGCCGTTCATCTCACGGCTCCACTGAGTCTTAAAGCAGAACATCACCATCTAAGATGCTGAACAAAGTAAATCGAACCTTTAGGAGGAATTTCTCCTGAAATGGGCCGAGGTCAGAATGAACTGCTGCTGGTATCAGATGAACTTTTATGCTTCCTCTGGATTTATAGCCAAGATTTTTACAGCAATGTCTAGTTTCCAGTTTGTGGTGAGAAGAAAAGGCTTCAAGCTTTTGATCAAAGTGTTGTTCTTCTGGCTTCTGCTCTTGTTATGGCATCCAGCTTTGTTTGAAACTGCATCATTACTGTGTGGAGCTACGCTGAGTGTAACTAGGTGGTAAAATCATTGAAACTTTTAAAAACGTTCTAAAGTGCATCCGCTATAAAAATTAAGAAACAGTCAGTGAATTAAAGGTCAACACCCACACAGATGCTTCATGGCCTTTGGATCACGACAAACTTCATTTTCATGCTGGTTTAGACAATTTATTTGTTTTATTTTTACTTTTTGCAAAAAGTAAAACAAAACAATCCAAGCCAGAGTTAGGCTCTGGTTCATCCAGAAAGGCAGCCCCAGACATGATGCAACCACCACCATGTTTGACTGTATTCAATTCATTGTAGTTTTTTCTATAATTCACAGAAAATGGAGTCAACTTTACAAAAAGCATCAGTCCAATTCAGTGACAAACATTCCAGTTGATCCTGGTTATCAATCAGTGCTTTAAACTTAGTTTATCATCCAAATTAGTTTAAGAAAATTCTAAGGAAACCCAGAAGAACATTGAGTCTTTGACTTGCAGCTTTCACTCCTCCTGGATGCAGTGACGGCAGATGTGCACCTAAAATTATCTCATTATTTTGGTTATTTTAGAATTTTTAAATATTTTCATATAGAATGTATCCTATTTGTTATTATTCTTTGTTTGCATTTTGGCATGTTATTTTAGTGCTTGTTTGAGGCTGAGATGGGATACGAAACATAGACATAATACGTAGTGGCGCAGCGGAACCTTTGTTTTGGGGATTTTGGTTCCGTGTTGGTTTCGGTCGGACTTCCTGTTTTCCTCAGACTCATGTTGGATGCTAAAGGCTAAACTTCGGTGTTTTGCTTCTCTTCAGATCAGTACAGATGTTTACCTGTCATTTGGTCAGTAAATGACTTTGGTCCAGTTTCTGCTCAGTTTTATCAGGAGAGGTTTAGATTGGCAGGATCCAACCTGTGTTCAAGTCTAGGTGATTAAAAGACTGATATCTTACCAAGTCCTAGTTTTAAGGAGTTTATTTAGCTTTTGTTTGAATAATGTTCAGTGTTTGTTGCTTGGTGACACATAAAGTGTCTTAGAGCCTGAGAGTAAAGTGAGTCAGTCCATGTTAAAGGTGGAGAAACTATTCTTTGTTCATGAAGTGTGAGAATTCAGAGCTTAAAGTTGGAACAACTTTAATGGACAAATGTTGAATTCTATATATTTTTTGTGAGTCTTGTAATTCTATTTTGATCGTTATTAAGTACATTTTTATGTTTAGAGCACTTAATATGCAGCTGAATGCAATAAAGCTTTAAAAACAGTTTGTCATGTTTAATACATTATATCTTGGTTGTCTTCTAAATGAAGGATGGTAATGTGAAAAGGTAATGCTCTCACGTTAAAGTTAATCGTTACTTGTGAGTAAAAAAGGAAACGTTTGTAAAACAAAGGTAACTTCCCTGTAACAGGATAAAACCTCCAGCAGAACCAGAACCGGGCTCAGTACCAGCAGCCATCTGCCACCGCCGACGGGAGGTTTGAGAAGACGGAGCAGAGACACAAACAGGGATCTGATCTCCAGCTGTCACCAGGTGAGAGGCGGGTTCCACCTGGACCAGCAGTTCCACAGGTTCCACCTGGACCAGCAGTTCCACAGGTTCCACCTGGACCAGCAGTTCCACAGGTTCCACCTGGACCACAGACCTCTGGTAGTTAGAGAGCACTTGGCCCAATAGTCTTGGTTTTAACTGTGGGATAAACCAGGAGTGACCAAACATGCATATTGACAACATGCAAACTCCATGCAGGAAGATCCCACAACATGCTACTCTTTGTTCCTGCGTTCATGTCCACTGCACCGTGTCAGTCTAAATGTCAGATGGAGGAATTAAAAGCAAACTTTCTAGAAGTATTTTAATTTGTTTATTCATCTTCTTCCAGCTGAACTCAAAAGCTGAAGGAACAACAAAGTGTTGAGCATTATAAGACATGTCATTCTGTAGGTTTCCAAAAAGAATAGCTCCGAACAGCCGATACGGTTCTACACCAACGGTTCTATAGAGATGTGTGCTTCATTTTTATTATCCCTCACAGCAAAAACCAAATCCATCACCTGCCTGTTTCTGCTCGGCTTTAAGCTCCACCTGGTCGCGATTAAATCTCTCCTGTTATTGGTTTTTTTCTCTCCTTGCTGCAAGTCTCATTTAGTGTTTAACTTCTCTGTCTGGCAGCTACAAAACACTCATTTAGCACTTTGGGTTTCTTCTTGTTGTTACTGCCATGTGTCAGAAGAGAAAAGAGCAAAACGATGCACCAGTCATTACTCTCCACTTTTAATAGGGACATTTCCTTCCATCCGACTCTTGCATCCCAACATACCTTTTCCCTGTGGTATTTCTGCAGGTTTTTGTGTTTCTCTCCTGTTTGTTGGGCTCTGGGAGGATAACTTAAAAGGTTTTGATTCATGGAAGTGTTGCTGTGGAAACAAAAGGGTGTAGGAAACCATATAAAACTGCAAACAGTGAAAACCGAAACCATCTGCTTGGATTTTCCAAAATGTGGTTGAAGCAAAGGATTTCCATCCTGGGATTCCAGAGCTTTATGCTAAATTATGGTTGACCAAATAAAAAAGAAGGAATGCAATAAATAATTATTGGAAGGCAAAGTCAGGTCACTGTGTTTTAACATCTAAATATCTTTTGAAATGTTTCCATAAAACTTTATTTATTCCTTATTATGCCAGATCAGTTTCCCTCTGATATCAGAGTTAAAGTCAAGAATGTGGAGGCATGATTTTATCTTATAATAAACCTGATGGATTATTACTGAGTACTTTCAGACAGGGATGGAAATATCTAAGTGATACCCAACTGCCAACAATGCTTTTGTGTGCAATCTTTAGAAATAAACTGGGCAGTGGTGGTTCTAATGCAGAGTTACCAGGGTTGGCCAGAAGTTTCTCCATGAGGGAACAGAACAAAATAATATTTCATTGTTTTAATCCATTACACAGGTCAAAAAATGGGATTTTCGACAGCTATTGACACCTTGTTCTGCCGTGCGCATGGAGATTAAGGGCTTTCGGCATGAAGTTTTTGTCAGAGTCAAACACTGCCAAAAATGGTCAAAAACGCTGTGTCCATGTCCCCCTATCACCCACCTTCCCTTGTGCTTAGCAGAGGTTTTCGTATTTAAATGAAGTTGCTGAGTGCCGGGCTAATGCAAATCAACTGTTGAGCAACACCTTTTGACTCATATTCATTTTGTAGCTAATCCATTTTACCTTCTGTTCACCATAAAGAAGTATGTTTGGAGAAAGAATATTAAAACAATCTATCTTATCCATTAAAATATATATTACATGTGTGTTAGGAGCACTGAAAAACTTAGTTTTGGTTGAATTGATGATATAAAAGAAGAATATGCATGATTACATACAATAGACCTTTGTGAAACGTGAACGTTGACATTCCTCCTATCTGAAGATTTATCTTGTGATGGGAGGAATTGCACAACTTAACCAAAAATAATAATAAAAAAACATGTTCCAGAGTGGTTCATTGTACATAAAGTTTTTTGTGAATAATATTCAAACTGATGTTAATGTTCACTGATTGCTTAAAGACCCAGAGTCATGCTATATTGGAGTGGTGGTGGTCATTCCACATCACAATACAGGACTTCAGAAACTACAGATTTTTCAGTATTAAGTGACCCAGAGAGTCACTGTGTCTCTGGATGTAGCAGATAAAACTTTTGATCCTGTCTCAGAATGGCTGAAGCAAAAAGAGCAGCACTTTCATTTTTAGTTAATTGTTCAAATAAAACTGTCAAGGTAAAAACATTAAATGGGTCCAAGGAAACAAAAGTATTTCAAAATTCCGTTGAATAACTCAACTATTATTCAGAGTTACAAATATTAGAATTCAAAAGTAGTGCTTATGAAGCAGAGTTACAAAATTATACACTAATTTTCCATTTCATTAGGCACATCCTGCACATTTAGTGTTGAGTTTGATGAACTTACTGATGCAGTTTCAATCTATGATGTGGTTGCATTAGATTATATGCGAGTCATATTTCATTTCACAATCCAAGTCGGTCAGGAGGTTTGATGCTAACAGGAAGATGGTTTTTATTTCTTAAAATAGATCCAGAAACTTTAATTTTACTTTGATTTGTCAAGATTCTTCTTTCTTTTTGTTTCAAGGTCATTTATGTACAAAACCACCAATTAAATCTTACAATAAGATATTACTTTTCTTACAAACGTGATCTGAAATACTGTTTGGCTTTTAGTTAAATTGGACTTGTTTATGTGTAATTAGCAATAAATATCAGCCATTTTCCAGAGTAGACAATCAGACTTAATCTGATCCACATCCTGTTTTAGGCAGGTTGGTTTAAGCAGCAGCTCTCATCAGTCGTGTTAAATCGAGCTGAAGTTGAGCTGTTCACACATTGATGTTAGAAAACTGCAGACATGATTATCAAATAAAATTTTCAAATATCAAATTATCAAATGTTCACAAAAGGGATGCTGTTATCAAACAGTTTGCTATTTTACTTTTAAAAAAGAAATTAAATTATTTATTTGCATTTTTACATGTTTTTAATTATTGTATAAAAGGGATTAAATAAAATATCTGCAGAATTTTAATTGTTATTCAATTGATTAATCATCTGAAAAATTAATAGATTAATAATATTGTGAACTTAAATTTTGGGTTTTCATTATCCAGCTGAAAAATAAACACCAGAACTAAAGGTAATGAATCATTTTCATGAATTACTGACTTTTCAGTAAAATCCTAATTTATTGGTTATGTCTGTTTTTCTGCAGATGAATCCTGATAAGCTTATTATTCTCTTTTCCACTTACATGATTGAATTTTTGGGGTTCATAATGAGGATGAATTGCTGTGAAATTTGGTTCCAGAAGATAAATCCTGATTAAATTTGTGATCCTTTAACTTCTTCAGGATAAACTGATGGAGGCTCTTCTGCCCACGACTAGAGATAATGAGTTAAATGCTGCGATGTGTCACAACATCTACATGGGAGCAGTGATGCCTGTCAGCCTCATTTAAAAAGTTGACTCTTGATAAACGATTCAGTGGAGAAACAGAATGGAGGAAAGAGGAAAACAGAATAAACAACAGTTTTTTTTAGCAGCCATTTTGTTTGCATTGTTATTGTAGTAACATGACAATAAAAACTGGAAGAATCCAAACTTGCCTCTATCCCAGCCAAACCTTTTTTACCTGCGTCTAACACGTTTTAGTTTAAGGTCCTAATGACAATAAAGCCGAAGTGCATGCTGGGTCGTTTCCCTGCACTCAGGAGTCATCAGCATTCATGTCAGGAAATCACCAGGCTGGGAACGTCTCGCACTGCCGCAGCTCAGAAAGGAGAAGACGGGTTTATTTCTGGGTTTAATTCTGTCTCCAGCAAGTCTAAAGGAAGAGGAGAAAGGAGGAACGGCTCTGACCCGGCCACTGATTGCCTACAGAGAATCAAAGTGTACAAGCTGCTGAGGAGATAACAGCCACAGAAAAACCGATTAAAACAAACATGGAACCAGGAAAGAGACACGGGAGCTTTAGGAAAACACATCCAGCCGGTTTTGTTACGACAGCCTGAGATGTGGTTCTGTCACCGCCGGTTCTGCAGCCTCAGGCCTGATCCTCCATGTTTTACTGCCACATTCTGCACAGCTCCGACTTTAGGGTCAGGCTGGGACAATCGGTTCCCCCATAAAGGAGCCGTTCCTCCCTTTATATGCCATGTGTTGCTCATCGAAGCCAAAGCTTATTTCTCTGATCACCGAAGCCTTTAGTGGGATAATTACATTTCCTTATCCTTCATTTATACTCATTTAAGTTTTAATTGCATATTTGAAGAAAAGCTTTGCAATATAATTAATTTTTGAATTATCTATAGTCTTTAACGTCAGAGGGTTTCCTTCATAACTTTATAGTTTTTTTTTTTTATCTAAGACAAAAAACTAGAAATAGTACACTTGAAATATTTAGGGATTTTCTTTTTTTAATCAAATATCTGATAGATTAGAAATATTTACCTTTAAAAGTGCCATGTTATACTTTAATACCAAGATTTAAGGATATCAGATTTTAAAAAACCCTAAATTTACTTATCTAATTTAAAATGCTTCTTAAAAACTGACTCTTGCAATGTCAACACTGATTATATATATTATATTATATATAAAGATGAATAAATTTTAAGATTGTTTAATTTATTTCCTATTCTGTAGTGTTATTTTGTAGTTTTTAATCTTGGGGTTTGTTTTACCATCAACCTTCCAGTCGGACTGGAGGCTGAAATTAGCCTCCAGGTTGTGACATTTCTTGTTTCTTCAGGATTATTTTACTCATCCACATCGTTTGTATTTAATGTCCTTTTATTTCTCAGTCCTTCCTCAGTGTTTCAGTTGCAGCTGACAGTCATTTTATTTTACCTTTTATGTAACCAAGAAAAGCCTTATTTAGTTTAAAAATCCTTTAACAATAGAGTCCTGTGAGGGAAACATTTTCCTGACAGAAAAAGCAACACAAACATTGAAACTGACAGATAAATAAGAATCAGGCCATGATGTGATTCTGCCTGCATCCTGTCTGTGGTCGAGTCCTTCAAAACCACAAATAATGACAATTTACCTCCATTACCGACTCAGTTACTGCAGTGGGGCCCTCAGCATGTTTAATACTCTGCTGCTGCCAACACTGGAGCTGCACTGACCTTTTAAACTCCTCATAAACATCTTGATATCGTTAATGGCTTCACCAGGCTGGTAGAGCTGCTTGGCTCTGCAGCCACCGTCAGTCTGAAGAACCGCCTGCATCAGGGATGTTCTGCAGAATCTAACATGGATCCTAAATATCCTACGTAAAACATTTACAGTCTTTAGCATAACATCCATTTTTAGCAAATGTATGATCATCAAAAGCCCCAAGTTAATTACTTTGATTGATGCGTGGAAATATCTAAACACATTTTTTTTAGTCTCATTAGAGTCAGACTTTTTTGACCTTAAATTTAAAATACTGAACGTTTATTATTATGTCTGTGATTTTTGTTTTACTTTAAATTTACCACCAAAAATGTCCCGTTTAGTCAGCAGGTTTTTAGCTAATCATATTCCTCCTCTGGTCATGTGACATCAGGTTCCTCTATGTTTATAGTTACCTTTTCTGTTTTATATTGTTCCTCATGTCGAAGACGCATTGGGCGCTAGGGGGCGCTACGTCTGCAAGGTAGGTCATCAAACAAAGGATGTTTAAAATGAGGTGTAGTTGAATGTAGTTGTTTTTCATCCTTCCTTTAAAAAAATCAAACTTACTCTGACATGACTGCTGATGGACGTTGATAACTGACACAGTTCTGCTTCTGTCTCCTGCTAAATGAATGAATGTTTTCAAGAAGGTGAGCTGTAATTTTTCAACTCCTACAAGGCGACAAAGTCAAACCAAAAACCACAAACAGCATTAATACAGATCAGGAGGACTGGGAGCCAGTGGAGCATCTGTTCATGTTGACACCTGGAGTGAAAACATCGTGTCACATTTTTCTGATTTGTCACCAACACAATCCACTGAAGAGACCAATAAGTCACAGACAGAAAAACTGGACTTCATAAATATCTATTTTTTCTGAAGAAATGAAACTCAAAAGATGAGGATTTATTTGATTCTTCTTGAAATTAGAGTATGTCTGACTGTCTGTCCCAGAAGCCATAGTTGTTGAAGAACTTTTATTTAAAAAGTTCAGTTCCTCAGAGCTTTGCAAAACCTACTTTGAACTTTTGTGACATTTTGTTAAAGTCACAAACTTCAGAGTATTTTACTGGTATTTTATGTGTCAGACTGGAATAACCGGAGTGGGAGGAAAGTGATATATAGTTCTTCCAATTAAAAACATACTTTTACACTCAGTTTGACTGAGTGAACCTGTTTACAATTTAATGTCAGCGTATACTTTAGCCTTCTAATTTGAGAGAGCATCCATGAACCTGGAGCTGTAATTGTAGTTACGTATATTTAGCTACCTTGACTTGACAGCTGCATACAAATAAATGCCTTCAACTAAAATAGGAAAGGTTTAAAGAAAACCACATTCCTTCCACTCTGCCTTTACGCACGCTTTCACATTATCACAAAACAAACAAAAAACAATGAAATATGACATTTAGTGGGGTGGAGCATAGCTTAGCTTAGCGTAGTGTAGCATAGCATAGCAAGCGACCTACAAATGAAGGCTAGAAGTCCGTGAGGCAACCTCAGGAGTTCGATTCCTGCCTCATTACTGTGACTTGAGCCACAATAATTCTCATTAAAATAAATAAACTAGGTTAATATTTAGCACCTTTGAATTATTTATGCATCCTGACTTTATTGTTTTTACCCTAATCAAGATGATGGTTTTCTACTGTTGTGACCTTTCATTATTTCCAAGAACCCATACGTTGATTTATGTTTATTGGAAGGAAACCTACAGGAACGATATCAAAACATGAACAGGAGGCGCTTTGGAAACCCGACGTGACACCAGAACCACCAAACAGAACCGCAGCAGGATCAGGATCAGGATCAGGATCAGGATCAGGCAAGGACCGACTGAAACAGAAAGGCTTCAGTGTTGGGGAGGAAGATTAGTGGCACCTGGAACAGGTGAGTCTGTAACTCACTGCAGCCAAGTAGAGACATTAACTCAGGCAGAGGGAAAAAATAACTTAATCTGAGAAATAATATGATAAAACAAAAACATGCTTGGGAATCAGTTTTATATGGGTTTTGTTAAAGTTAATAATCCAGTTTAAGTACCAGCTGGTGCTGTCCTCTTTATTATAGATTATCATAAGTATTCAGTTTACATTACATCAGTTTAAAAGCTCCTGAGGAAACTATTGATCTCAGCTTAATGTTGGATTTAAACCTCATTTTCTGCTCATCAGCTGATTCTGTTCTTTAGAAGCTGAAGATCCTGGAATCAGAATGAAGCTGATTCCAGATTCACTTCATGTTTTATGGCCTTTGCCTGTAGTGTTGGGATGAACCGGTCATTCAATGTTGATGTTTCATCAAGCAGAGCGTCAGGGAGGCTGCGTTGGATGAAGGGAAGCCTGGTATTTCTGCTCAGACAGGAAATGATTTATTTTCAGTCTTTTAGTTTCAGCTTCTCAGCTGGATTCTCAGTTTTTGTTTCTTGTTTTATTTCTCGGTTTGTTCTGTTTGATTTTCACACCTGCAGTTCATCCTGCTAGTCATCATCGTTAAACCACCAACTGAAAAAGATGTTTTGTTCCTGTTAGGTCTGAGTTTGTTCTTAACGAATTAAAGATTTAATCATCACATGCCAGAGTGAATAAATATGTTCACATCCTTTCACTTTCAGCGACCTTTTATAAAACTCCAACAGTTTTAAAATGTTTGTTTTAAATGTTCCTGTTAGGAGGAGCAGTTTAAATATGTACATGGATTGATCCACATATTTACTTCCAGAACTGACAGGAAGTCAGCAGCATCATCAATCTCTATCTTGTAGGACCAGATAATTAGACATTAAGGACTTTAATAAGAAAGCTGTCAGTTTCAGTTCCTTTTTGTTCCCGTTGAAGCAGCAGCTCATTGTCTCTTTCTCACCAACATTTTGGTAAAAAAGAAAATGGGCTTCTGATGAGATTCACATTTACCACTGAAGCATGAAGGAAATGTTGCTCCTGGTGGTTAATAAATACCCATTTATTAGAATTTGACAGTATTTTCTGCAAGTATCATTATTGAAAACTTTAATTTGACAAAGTTCTACATTTTTTGGTGCATATCTCAGTACATGCTTTTATCATGCAAACATAAATGTAAATCTGTGTTTTTATTGATTAATATGATGCATCAAGCTCTGCAGCCTGACGCTGTGATGGTAAAATTATACCATGAAGTTTTCTGCTCCCACTTTCTCCTCTAACTCTGATCCAAAGACAGAATTACACATTTCAGAACTTTCCTTGGTCTCCCTGAAACAGCGACCCAGCAGTAACAGGTCGAACCCCGAACCGCTTGAGCCGCCGCCGCCTTCATCACACCCAGAGCTGAAAACAGAGCCGTAAATCAGACGAGTTGGATGCCTGATTAGGATGAGATCAGGACGACGATACATTAAACCAAAGGTGTCCAACTCTCTCCGGTTCTCCAGAGGCCCAGTAATGAGCCAGTCCTTTGATTCATGTGACTTTGGAAACATTATAACTTACTACGGCTACCTGGCTCCTCACTGCCCTGAAGAACAAACCATCCAAAACCTCCCAGGATCTCTGGACAAGCTCAAAACCATCAGGACACATTCAGTCACTCACGTTAGCAGCAGACTGTCAAACCGTTCGTTCAGATTCTCCATGTTTTTCATTTTATGTTGCCTTCTACTTGCTTTTTGTTTTGAGTCTCTGCTTTATGTGAACAAATTTATTTTGTCAATGAAAAAACCAAAATCCACTTTCTAACTGCCTAAACTTCAGTTCTCCACTGATAAACGATCCACTTAATCCCCAGCTTTGCCCCTGACATAAATACGGCGTCGCTGTTAATATGCTTGTTGTTTTTAACTCCTGGTTTTATGGCTGCTTGATGAATGAGACCTATTAACCCGACCCGGAGACGGATTGTGCTGTCACTGGACGGGACACACAGCCAGACTCAGACAGACAGTGAAGAATAGCAGCTGCGTTTTCTGCTGCACTAACAGCGTCTATTTAGAAACCGATGGAGTAAAATCCTGATTGATTCTAATCATCCGCAGCAGCTGAGAACTAAACATTTATTCCATTTATTGAGGTATTTTAAGGTGTTGACATAGTTGAGCAGCTCAGTTTGGTGATGCATCTGAATGAATGTGTTTGTACAGGAGGAGTAAAATCAACCCGATCTGCTGGATGTGGCCGTCCTGAGAACCGGGTCCAATCAAACCGCCTGCTGCTCATGGTGTTGACTTTTCGTTTCCAGCTGCTGCGTTCATTAAAGGGGCGGAGTTACAGCACAGTCAGGTAACATTTACTTTCATTTGTAACACTTGACCTGTGAATATGTAAACCATAACTCAGAGTATAACTACTCAAAATGATTCCTCAGATATAAAAACTTGTTTTTAAATTCAAACCTTCCAATATGAAGAGTTTTTGTCTCAGATCAGTTAAATTTATTCCTTCTTTTTAATGAAAAGTCATGAGAAATGGAGCTGTAGAGAGTAGAAAAGAGAACATGAGCCTGATGGATGGACAACCGTTCAGTCGTGTCTGACTGAAGCGTTTTCTGCTTCATGTCTGGACTGTTTACTCTGTCAGGATCAGGAAAATGTGCTGAGCTCATTTGGCAAATAGACGTAGCTGCTAATGATGTGTGTAATCCACTGATCTCTGTGTTGACATTGCTGATGACAGTGAAAGACGGAGTCTGAAGGTAATTAGTGATGTGGTTATGCAGGTCATCACTGGGGTTTTCATATTTCCTCCCAGGACCGAGCCGTTGGTCAGCGTTCAGAGTCTGGGCCTCTTTCAGTTTCACTGCTCTAAAGTCCAGACAGCCCTTATAAAAAGAAACAAATACTAGAATATTTATCTACAACAGGCCACGATGCACGTCCAGAACCAGTGGAGCTGGACCTAAAGCAGAACCTGCTAGGATGAGTTCAAACTAATGGCTGGAAGCTGAGGAGTTCATTACTGAGACCCTCAACGCTGCCTGGTAATTCAAATGTGAACATTTTTTTGCCATCTCAAATTTCTCATGTGTCGCATTAAATTTTTACTGATTTAAATCGTCATAAATTCCCCTTAGTCCTCAGACGACGTTTGGTTTCAGAACATTTGGAGCGTCGCTGCAGATCCAGTGAATTCGGGAAAAACTGAGAGGTTTTGGGGTGAAAACCTGTTTTTGGAGAAAAGCAGAAACATAGGAATCAGTAGTTTGGCTTCGAGTTGGTTGACATTTTAAATGAAATCTGTCAGAACAGACAGAGGAGCATAATGGTAACGACCCTTTGAGTTCCTGGGGACAGGAAAACTTGATATCCAGACATGATATCAGGAGATTCTTCTGTCAGGAACACAGAGGGAAAATGTCCTGCCACCTCCTGGTCCTGACAGAGTCGTTGTAGTAACAGAAGGTGATTAGTGCTGCCCGGCGGTTCTTCCCTGTGATCCAATGACTGACCTTCACATCTTCCTTATCGTTCCCACTCAGACTGTCACAGACAGGCAGACGGATGAGATGAGATGAGATGAGATGAGATGAGATGAGATGAGATGAGATGAGCCGTGAAGAAGCTTGTTAATGTTGCAGAGACAGTTATCGTGTTTGGTTTTCCATCAGCAGAGGTTTAACCATCGTTCTGATGGATGTTATCTGATAACATCCTGTTTTATATTGAGCTCAGATTCATTTAAACTCAAATCAACACTTTCAGCCTCCGGCTGGAAAGCTTGGCATAACTTGAAGGCTCGTCTGTAATCAGAACGTAACAGCAGCACAGCCTGAAGACAAACCTGAGCTCTATTATTCATGGTGAAACTTTTACTATGAATTATTTTCTAATTTAAAGTTTCTGGTTTAATTGAAGAAGAAACATCTTTAGAGAATGAGTTGTTTCTGATAGGACTGAAATAATTGATCATGATTATTGAAATAATTGTCAAATTAATTTCTGGTCTGCAGAAAATGTCCAAGAGTTCAGGACAGTTTTAAGCCCAAATGTTCCTCTGAATGCTCCAACTTAGGTAAATATCATGGGAGACTGTAAGTTGTTTATTTATTGTAAACTACAGTACAGACCAAAGGTTTGGAGACACCTTTTCATCCAAAGAGTTTTCTTCATTTTCATGACTATTCACATCAAAACTATGAATTAAAACACGTGGAATTAGATTCTTAACAAAAATGTGTGAAACAACTGAAAATATGCCTTATATTGTAGGTTCTTCAAAGTAAACACCTTTTGCTTTGATTACTGCTTCACACTCTCTTGATGAAAATCCAGAGAGTGAATGAATGAAAAGGTCCAAACTTTTGGTCTGTACTGTAGTTTACAGCAGTGCCGAAAACTATTGCACTTAATGAGATTTTGCTAATAAAAAATATATTTATCTATATGTAATTAGTTTCCAAAGAAAAGAGTTTTTTCTCAGTTTTCTCATAGCCACTGTAATAATATATCCATCTAAATCCTTCTCAAATGTTCCTGCATCTAAACGCTGCAGCGCCTGAGCAGCTCCAGTCTGCTGATCGTTAATAAATCGATTCCCTCGGTTGTTTCTTCTCCTTCTGTCTCATCTCACTCACTTCCGTTCGCCCTGCTGTGCTTCAGGTGCCAGCAGTCCGTGTCGCTGTAATGTAACAGCTGTGGCTGCTCTGCATCTGGGTCAAAAGGTCAGGAGATGGGAATCCTGCTCTCATCTTCATCCTCTGCTGATATCAAACATTCATCATCTGTCTCTCCTAATCTCTATCTGCTGTGGATAAATTGTGTTTTGCAGCTTTAAGTGCTTGTTTGTGTCAGATCAAAGTCAGTCCCAGAAAAAAAGCTTGTTTTGTGACAACTGGTCCTTTCACATTTTCTGAAGAAAGAAGCCTCAATGATCTCATGTCAGGATCTTTATTGGAAACAGTTTATTGGACGGATGCCAACTAAATGTTTTAGTCACTTTAACGGTTTTTATTGCTACAAGAAGAACAAACCAATTCATTGAATGTGAATATTTCACTGAGGGAAACATATTTAGATGAATTACACACAGTAATGTTTTCTTTTTTTTTCTTGTTGCTGAACCTTCGTTTTATCTCAGCAGCTCTTAGAAAACGTCTCACTGTTTTAGTTCAACTAAATAAAATTCACTTAGTGCCACAAATGTTCCATGATGTTTTGACAAAGGACAGCTTATAATTTGTGATGAATCAGCTACTAAAATAATTGTTTTATGATTAAATAATCAGTATTTGTATTTATTTTTCAAGGTTTTCAAATAAAGAAAATCTAACGTTTGTAAAAATGAGAATAAACACATTTTCTTTAGAAAAATAGTTGATATTTGTGGAGAATGATGTAGAAAGAAAAACAAAAAGTTTTCAAACTAAAGTCAATAAGAAGTTACAGAGTCACTGCTCCCAACAAACTGTTCACAGTCCTGCTGTTATTTGCACAATTTCTTTTATTTCTTACAGCTTTAGATGCACATTCTGCACATCTCCTTTCTCAGAACATGTTATTTTAGTCACTGCTCTGTGTTTTCAGACTGTAAACTTTCCTTTACTGTACAATACCTGCATATTTTTCCAAAAGATGGTTTTATTCTGACATAGGAACCTGATCTTCTAATTTATTGAATATTTCTGTAAATGTCAAGTAATTCTCACTTTTTTTCCCTGTTTGCTTGTTTCAGTGCTGACATTCACACTGAAATCGATGTGAGTAATTTTCTTCCCTTTGTCCTTTGAAGTATTTTGTTGTTTCCTGATGGTGGACCTGAGCAGGCGGTCAGTCGGTCAGATGATGAAGCCCAAACGGCCGACGCGACGAGTTGGTGGCGCAGCAGGAGCTACAGCAGCTGCTGCAGCAAATCTTTTCACTTAATCACAGCCTGGAGAATCTCTGAGCTTTGCCACATCGACCTTTGACCTCTGCGCCGGTCCTTCCTGTTGAAGTAAACTTCCACATCTGCAGACAATAAAGACTTGAGAAAAGTTTTGTGTTTGGCAAAAGGTGTATGACTGGAAAACATTTTGGATTTTTGATCTAAAAAAAATAAAAAAAATTGATGTAGAAATGGCTTTTTTCATAATTTTCATGTAAAATCTTTCAACCTTAGAGGTTATAAAACTGCTGCAGTTTCCTGTTGCCACCACTGTCTAAAGCTGCGTTTATGGATGCATCAGGAAACTTGAACTTCCTGATCAGCTGAGATGTGCAGCATTGTTTGCTCCCCAGCCTCCATAGTCTGTCCTCCATAGTCACAGAGTTCAGGTTTTGCTGCCAGCTGGATGAATGATGGTTGATCCTCTAATGGTTTTTAAAGGAGCTTCCTGCAGTGGGAGCATCAGCCGCCAGCATGTGATTCCCTGCTGTTCACCAACAGCTGAATGGGAAAAACAGGAAAATATTTCAGAATAAATGAAGCAGTTTGGGTTTTATTTGGGCTGCCATGGAGACGACTCTGTTGTGATTTTCAACCTTTTAAACCTGTGCATGTTGCAGCCCTCAACCAAAAGTTAATATAAGGCTTTAGGTTCAGATGGAAAACATTTAGACTGTCGGAGACGTTCAGTGAGGATGATTCATCACGAAAGCTTTGCATTTGCAGAGGCAAAAGACTGAAAGAAAGTTTTATTTTTAGGTATCATCCATTTCTCTATGCAATATCTGCAAAGCTTTGTGACAAGGTCATGCATCACAGACATCCCTGCGCTCATCCATCAGTGATCTAAATCCGTCCTGAGACCAGATGGGACTTTTTACCCACCTTTACCTGCTTCTCTCATAACATACAGTGGAAAAAAAGCCTGAAAAACCACAACAAAATGACCTTATTGTTTGACATTAAAACAGACAAAACAGGCCAGAAAGAAATACTTCATTGACCCGAAAGCGAAATTAGACATTGTTATGGTGATGCCTTTTGTTGTTCTCACAGGTTCCTTCATAACATTCAGTTTAAATAGAGAAAACAGTAAAACTTCAGGATCAGAAATCTAATTATTTCAGAATTAGATTTCAGATGATATTTTATTCTTGTTTAACTGCGGAAAATAAATGTTTAATCTAGAACATGATTAAAAAGTAGCTTGTTGCAGAATAAGTGGGAACTCAGTCTGTTGGGAACAATAATATGATGTCTTGTGTCGAATGATGTAAAATTAAATGGGTTAAAGAACAAGAGGAAAGTTTATTATCTTCCTGATCAGAGCTGGAGGTCAGAGCTGCAGACTGACTGGAATTAATTGACGTGTTATTTGACAATGTACTATCAAACAAAATGAATGCGTTAAAGTCCCAGCCATAAAGATTTCTACATCAGAAAATTATTTTTTAGAACAGCAAATTCTTACAAACATGAGACATTTTTATCTCTGGGTATTTCTGGTCCTTATGTGAGTAAAATCCCATCATTATGAACTTGCATTTGAATTAGCATTGATGAGCAGATACTTAAAAAACAAAGTGAAAAAGAAAGAATTTCTTGAACTTATAAAATGAACAACGTCTGGTTTGATTTCTGTACTGGGAGGTAAATCAACCAGCAGATGTTACTGGGAGATCTTGAAATCTTTTCCACTTCTTCCTTCTATGGAGATGAAGCAACGGTTAAAGTGCTTTAACGACTCGCTTCAACTTTTACTTGAATTTGATTGCAGTTCATTTGTTCCAGCCACAGTTTCTTCCTCTGTTGTTAAAGAACCACTGAAAGAAGATGACAATAATTTGAATCACTTCATCCTGTGACTCAAAACAAAAACCCTGTTTGTTGTCTTCATCAGCCTGACGTTACTGGACACGATGAAGAACTCGGCATGAGTTGTGATTTTTCAGTGGTCAGCACCGTTCGCAATAGATTAAGTTTTGAAGGACAACAGGAAGTGATGACAGAAGCAGAAATGATGAGTTTTTTTAAAAATGGATGACGGCTCTTTTGTTAAAATCTAGAGTGAAATGTGTGACGCTGCTCTTGACATCAGATTCAAATTTACTCCTGCTGTTTGAAGGGCATTAATTTGACAGCTGACAAGTAACAGCAGCACAAGGGTGAATTAATAATTCATGACAAAGTTTCTCTCTGCTTTGATCCAGGCCCACAATGTCATTTTTGATAACAGTAATCTGACAAGTACATGACTTAAGTTCTTCAGCTTCACTCCTTCAGAGCAGAATCTGCTGTTTGGAGGTTTTCTGCTTTCACTGGTAAACTTATTGGAAATGTAAAAATTCATTAACTTATTGCCAGAAAACAACTGAATGATTTATTTTAAGCACTTGGGCTGTTTTCTAGAAGCAGCAGAAACTCTGATGAAAGCACTAAAATGTGACACCAACACACCAAAATCAACTAAATGAAGTTAGGAAATGATTTGCTAATATTAAGCTAAGAAGTGTGGAATATGTAGGTACATTATTCCACTGAACTAAAGGTTTGCTGTTTACTTTTTGGCTCCTCAGGACAGGAAATGAAAAAATAGCTGAATAATTACTCCAACATGTTGGTAATCAGATTTTGTTTCAGGCAAGAACAAAAAATTCTTGCCTGAACTGGTTGAACTGGTCTGGTTAATATGTGAAAAGTGCTTTATTACTGAAATGAACCCCAGCTCTTTGTTTAGGGTTGTTTACTTGAAGCAGATCATTTGGATTTTAATGTTTTATTCTTGAATCTGAAACTCTTGATTTGGCCTTTCAGAGAAACTAATCAGAGGTTTCAGCTCCCCTGATCCCTCAGGCATCACACAACGTTAACAAAGGTTACAGAACCTGTAGCCTCCTCAAGGCAAAGGCTACTAGAAACAGAATCCTGTCAGCAGAAGCAAGAGGAATGTCTGACTTGTTGTGGTTTCTGTGCAGACCAATGTTTGAGTTTGTTTCGTTTCAGGTCACCTGTCCTGTCTGATAGAAACAATTTCCACCTGTGAAAGCCCCTGGTTGGTGGAAGGACTCAGCAGCTGCAGCAACAAAACTCTCCTGACTGGACAAGAATAAATGCTGGAATAATAACATTTATTTACTGTTGTAAGAGGATTTCAGAGTCAGAGTGATGAGCAAAAACAATCAACATGTATAAAGCTGATCATCCCGTCCCGAGCGCCTGGTCATCAGGTGTAGCCCTGTGGCTGATGTCTCACCACAGGGCTACACACACAAACCAGCTAATCTAACACACATTTCTATGCAGGAAGAACATGTAACATGCAGAATGACTCACTCAGGATCCTTTTTGCTGCAAGGCAACAGACTAATAACTACACCAGCATGTAGGAGCAGGGACAAAAACATGAAAAAGACAGGATTTCTTGAACTTATAAAATGAACAACGTCTGGTTTGATTTCTGCATTGGGAGGTAAATCAGCCATAAGGATTTCTGTCACATTATGTGTCAGATTAAAAGTATCTTTTGAAAGTAATAACCATGCAAGTATTTATTAACCATACTTTTCACTGAGCCCACATTTCTGTTTTTAAAAATACTTTTTTTGTTGGTCTGATGTAATACGATTTTAAATGTCATATTTCATTAAAAATCATGGTAATTATCAGAAATAGAAGCTTAAGCATCCATTTATGTGTAAATGATTTATGTAATGTGTCTCATTTAATGACAAAGTTAATATACTTGGGATTTTCAAAAATATTTTAATTTATTGAAAGGCCTTTAGCTCAGAGAACAGCCTTTTAAATACTGTTAGTTTATTAATGACTGAACGGTTCAGCACCACATTGAAACCAGAACCTCTCAGGTCTTCTGGTTCTGGTTCTGCTCTACATCCAGAACCAGAACCAAACACGGAGAAGCAGCATTCAGATTCTATTCACCACAAATCTGGAACAAACTCCTAGAAAACTGAAAAACATCTGAAACACTGAGTTCCTTTAAATCTAGACCAAAAACCAGCTGCTTAGCTGCTTTAGAAACATAATCATGAAACTATCAGTTATGATGTGCAAAATGTAATGTATGTTCCAGGACTTTGTATTTTTGTGCTGTTATGATGTAAAGCACTTTGAAATGTCTTGTTCCTGAAATGTGCTATGCAAATAAAGTTTGATTTATTGATTGATTTATATAGAAGTTGTCTTGATAAACCAAAATAAAGAATGTAGCATCAGTATTTGTATTTTGGTTTATCATGCATGTTGTGGTTATTTTTTATATTTTAATTACATTTGTACTTTTATTATTTGTTCTTTGAAAAACCACATGGTCTCTTGTGAATACTAAACTGTCTTGATCAAAGTCCAGACGAAAATCTGTTGTAGATTTTAGAAAATCATATCCAGAACTCTTTGTCACATTTAACTGAGGCTTTTTGAAGAATGAGAAAATGATCAGCCTGTGATCGATGATCACAAATTAATCTCTGCAGCTGCAACTGAAGCAAAAGTTATTTTCAAATAACCAAGAGGCTGAACACGCACACTCCACACTTTTCAGATTTGATTGTCAAGATAAAGGTAATTTTATTTATATAGCACATTTTCAGCAACAAGGCAATGCAAAGTGATTTACAGGAATTAAAAGGAAATACAAACACAAAACAAAGGAAAGAGAAAAGAAGAAAAAAGATCTAATGATGTAGTTGCTCCTGTTGTAAAAAGATTTGAACACTTTGAATCATTTTCCTTCCTTTATGTTTTTCTACATAAAATACCAATAAAATACAATAAAGTGTGTATTAGTAATGTGATGAAATTACACTTTTATAATGACTTTTGGCAGACAGTGAGCAGCAGCAGGCTGGATTCACATGCTGAGTTCTGACGCAAATAAGAAACTTTCATCATCATGTGGTTAGTCTCTGGTTTTCTGTTTCTCCCAGATTTAAGCCATAATTTCACATAAACGGGTAAAACAAGAAAAGGCATCAGATCCGAGACTCACCCACATTTCTACCTCATGCATTCCTGCTACAACAAGGCAATCGAGTGAAAAACTTCACTCCCAGCGACATCTGCCTTCATGGTGATGAGCTCCATAAGGTAATAATCTCTCACAACTGTTGTTCCTGCTGTTCGGCCATTTTTCCCAACTGTCTCTGCACACAACCAGAGACGTGATGAGAACATAACCAGTGTTTTTTACCTGGACTGAGCCACACGCTGCTCCATGTGCTATTATTTTAGTGACAGATGATAAATGACTTGCTGTTGCCTGAAATGAAGCATTAAAAGTCAACAGCAGTGATGAGCTGAGCAGCACAGGCAGCGTCTCGGCTGCAGACGCTGTGCTGCGTCTTCCTGTCTTTGTCCTTGGTCACAGTGAGCTGCGGCTGGCTTCACTGATTATCACTGGACTGTAATTAGTCCAGGCTTGGCTCTCTTCCACACGCAGCCCATTAAGTCATTAATTCAACAGGCCCACCTGTTCTCCTCTATCATGATCTACGTATTAGTGCAGAGAGGAAAGGTTAAAAAGTGCACAAATTGTGACACATTATGTGTTGAAGAAATAGTTGTTGCAATATTTCATAGAGAAATCAGCTGACATGGCTGATTGATGATTCTCTGATTCAACATTGCCTCTAATAAAGAAGTGGACACTTTGTTTTCTGATTTGACCCTGCAGGCCTCCAGAACTCAGGCAGATTTAAAAAGCATACAGGTTTCAAGTGTTGCAACCACTAAAATAAAACATCAACATTTTAAGAAATGACTAACATAATTTAATTATGTTTTGTTTTGAGTATTTAATTCCTTCAGATTGTTGTGTGTTAAGCTTTGTCTTCTTATTTGATGGTTTCTTTCACTTATCTCCGATGTTCTGTACTTTTAAATACTAAACATGCTTTCTTATGTAATGACTCCCATCAGGGACTGAATAACTTTTAAATAATAACTTTTAAATGCGTCTTTTTTGTATTTTTATAATGATGTTGTTATCAACAGCAGGTCTATTCAAGCAGAGACACATGAGGTGAGGTGAGTTTAGGTTTTCCTGTCCACAGAACGCTGAGCTTCTTTCTCATTATGGAAAACTTCACAGTCGATGATGTTAATCAAAGATGTAAAGATTGAAAAAATAAATAAATCAACCCATGATTTGCATCATTGATATTTTAAAATCAAGTCAGAGTAAATTCAAAAACACTGAGAAAATATTTTGACTTTGATGTTTATGTTTATTTCTGGTTCAAAACCTGTTGTCATGGAGACATTTTTAAAAATGTACCCAAATTATCCCTTCCACACACATTAACTCATATTAACTCATTTACTTCAGTAACCTTTTGGAGGTGGTGTACTTTTAGAAGTAGTTTTATTACAATATATCGTTTACTTTTGTTTTAATAATATTATTATTATGAATTATTAATAATTATGAATTATTTACTCAAATTGTTATTTGAGTAAAATTTCTGGATACTGTACTGAGAGTAACTTCAGTAAATAAAGAACTAATATGTTTGAACCAAAAATGCCCTGGACACTTACAATTTATGTTAAAGTGAGACCTCCTGTTTGTTCTCAAGCTTTGTTGTTGTGTTATTTTCTAGCTGCTGAGACTTTTGGGTCATTTGGAGATAAACTAGATAAACGGTCAGAACGAAGAGAGTCATTTATTACAAATTTTATATAATAAAACAGTTTTCCTGGTCTGCTTGAAATTGTTAATTCGTAATTATGTTACTTATATTTCTTTATATTAGTCTTTAAGGGACCATAATTTGAACACAACTTTATATTTTTAACTGTCTGATGACATCATTTTGAATATTAGATTCTATAATCAGTTATTCAAGTAGCCTTTTAATCTGTCAAATAACTTTTCACTAGTAAAATGGATTGAAGTGCTACTCTGAATTCACGACAACATTTGGGTACCCAACAATTTTTATTATTTTTTTTCATGTATTTTATTTATTTCGGCCATTTGTAATCTTCCCAAGTCAAAAACACACATTGATAAATCAAATAAAAATAAATAAATGAATAAAGCAAGACATATATGATTGATCGACAAAGTGTTTGGACGCAGAAACTTTTTATACCTTCACTTTTTTACTGTATATTTTCCTAAAACCTCCGTTGAACCTGAATCTGCAGACAAACTCCTACAATGAAAAATTATAAACAAACCATGTTGTATTTGTTCACTACATGATTTGAATGCAGTTTTTATTTGTTTAAATGATGATGGAACTAAATATTTGCATCTTTTTTCGCCCCAGCCGGTCAGTCTGTGGATCCTGACTCGCCTGTAGGGGTCAGTAGATCCTCCTCTTAGTCCCAAACTTCCTTTTCTTTTTGTTCAACTAAAATCCTGTGAATAACAGACACGGTGAGTCAGGAGGCCGCCGGCCTGAAGCAGGACGTCCCGGACACACAGTTCAAGTAAAGACCCAGGAACGAAACGTCGAGCTTTCAGAACCGCAGGACATTCTGGGCTCAGCTGAAGGTCCCTGGAAGTGACTTCATTCCCCCGCCTGGACCGGCCGCCTCTCCGCCTGCCGCCGGACCGTCAGCGGCCCGCGAACAACAAGGAGACGTGAACCAGGTAAGTTCTGGACCAGGAAGCTGATGTCTGATGTCCCGCCGAACCTTTAGCGCTTCGTGGTGACATGAAGGTCCTTCCAGTTTAAACTGTTCAGGGTTTGTTTGACGAGTTTCAACACTTTCTATCAACATTTATTAATGTCATAAAATGAGACATGAGTCTGGCTTCTGTGTAATAACCGGAAACCAGTGAATTTTATGTGGAGTTTATGCGGAAATATCCCGTTTTGTTGTAATGAGAGTTTTATATATGTTTGTCTGAATTGTTGTCATGTCCAGTGGCGGTTCTTACATGAATGGCGCCCAGGGCGAACCTCTCCCTCTGAGGCCCCCCACAATTAAACAGACGGTCAGACCTGTCTGAAAATAGGGAAGCTAATTTTGAAAAATGTGGATCATAATGACCTCTGACAGCAGTTGTCTGGGCTGGACATGCAGATTTAATTTGGTTATATGCTGATTAATTTGAGAGTACAACTAGATTTAGCTACTTTGACTCTGAGAAGATGTTTCTATGTGCTAAGATTCTGCACATTTAATTTACTTTCCATGGCCGTAAAGTATGCTGTGGTTTTGGAGCCACATTTAAGACTGTTGCGCACCAAGCATTGGCTACTTCCTTGTCGTAAGAGGCTGTATCCATTCTGAAGCTGATTCTGATTTACATAAGATAAGTCGGCACCAGTAACTGAGCAGTTGGCCCTGAGAAATGAGAATGAAATTAGCTTTGGAGAGCGACTGTTCAGTCACTGACTGTGAACTGGCTTCTTCCTTTGCTGGCCATTAGCCTGGATAGGCTAGCATTAGCACTAGATATGTTGGTGTCATCCTTGGTTAGGCTAGCGACTATTGTATTCCTCAGCTGATCACCCGCCACACCTTCTTTCTTCTTTAAACAAAACTTTATCAAGAAAAGTGTTTGGTGGCCATTCAGTGTCTGTAAGCAACACACATTATCTTCATTGATGTCTTCTTTTGACATAATTTACTGTAACCCACTAAGAATAAACGCTACTTTATGGAGATGGACAAAAACCATCTGACTGAGCATGAAGTAACTTCTGTGCCCTGATTTTAGATCAAACCAACTTGGAGAGCCCAACCTAACCCAGAAAATGCCAATTTGTTATTAACATTTAGTTTTTGTTGGGTAGTACATAACAGAGTAGATTGTTATTGACTGGACATTGAAGTAATCTGTAGAAAACTCGAGAAGTTGGGCAGAAAGCCGTAGAAATGTAAAACACAGCTGGTCAGAGCTACATTATTGTTTTGATGCTCTATTTTTGTCTTGAGTCTGTCATGCTGGGGAGCATTGAGACCAAAAGTGTTCACTGAAATACTTCATCATGTTTACAGACGTTAAGCTTTTCAGCAGGAGGAAAAGTTTAATCCTGCTTGGAGAAAGTTAAACACTTTCCCTGTAAAGTTAATTTTCAGAGGGTTTGACATGAAAGTTATGACCAGTGAAGGTTTACATGAATGTGGAGAATGAAAAACTTAGATTCTGAGTCAGAGCAGATGCAACAGCTGAGCAAGATGCTGCTTTGTATGTTACTTCCAAGCCTCATGCAATAGTCATGCAACAGTCATCCAACAGTCATCCAACAGTCATGCAACAGTCATCCAACAGTCATGCAACAGTCATCCAACAGTCATCCAACAGTCATGCAACAGTCATCCAACAGTCATCCAACAGTCATCCAACAGTCATCCAACAGTCATGCATCTTCTGCATCGTAGCTGAAATTATGCACTGATTTATCTTACTGCTGCCGCTCAGACCACTACCAGTTTTCAGTTTTGTTTCAGGTCTGACTTGCTGATTTGATCTTATTTTTAAAGAATAAAAAAACTTCATAGGACATTTTATTTTTTATTTTTGTAGAGTTTGAACCACGTGAAACTAAAACTGCCACCTGAGCAGTTCTGTTTTGAACATACTGACAAACAAGTTTTCTTTATTTTAAATACTAAACTGCTCTGTGTTGTTCTTTCAGAATATTATATTATTGTAAGTTGTACTCCAGGCATTGATTAATCGGTTTACTAAATTGTTTGATGATTATTTAAATATTTGATTTGTCACAGTTAATTTGATGAATCGGTTCAGCCCTAAACTGATTGGTGCATCATTAATTCATACTCCAACCAATCAGGACATTTCTCTCATTGCCGTCAGTAACCTGAATATTTAATTGACTGACAAATTGTGACAATGAAATCAAATGTTAAATGTCATAAATAAAGCTCTACGTTTCTAGTGTCTATTATTCTGTTTCAGATCCATGTAGTAAATTTAGAACTTGCTTTTGACTTTTCAACAATTGTCTTTTAAAAATCAGCATCTGTTTAATTCAACACGTTTCACACTCATCGTACATCACATTGTTGAAACTGTAGACACAACATCTGTCCTGCAGTCAGATGAAAGCAGCCGCTCCATTTCAGGCCCAATGCTCCAGCTGTGCTCTGCATCAGGCACTAAGGCCAGATGCTGCATGTCAGGGGTGAAAGGTCATCCTCATTTGACCCCACATTCGTTCTCGCATGGTGCAGCGGCACCAACCTCATGACCCACCGAAGAGACAAAATATCAACATGTCGCTCAGGCAGTGAATTAATCACTAAAACGCTGGAATATTTAGCAAAAGTATTCAAAACCCATAAACTATTTTATGTTATAAAGTCCAGTAATTTATTTAAATTTTATGTGATCAGCACAAAGTTTAACTAAGACCCAGGACCCGTCCACCAGGTCACTTCTGCACATGCTCAGTAAACAGTAGTCAGCGACTTTTCGGACAGAAAAAATTGGCATCAGCCAGAAAGTGAATCGGCAGCTCAGGCTGTTTGAAGAGCAGAAAACTGCAATCAGTGCATCCATAGCATACTGGGGTCATTAGCAGAAAAGACTGAGAGTTTTTCAGCATCATCACCTCATGCAGTGTTGCGCTAATGACCCCAGTGCATCATGGGATTCCACAAACTTTGTCTGTTTTCAGACAGAAACCAGAACCTCTGAAGTGGTTTGTTTTTCTGCTGCCTGATTCTGAACAAAAGCAACAATGTGAACCCTCCAACTGTGTTGACTTCCTCAGCTTCTCCTCGGCCCTCTCAGTCGCCCCACAGCTCCGCTCTCTGTTTGTCCTTTCATGAAGGTTCCCATTCTGCTGGCCGGTGGGGGGGGAGGCGGTTCTGTCTGTGCTGGTAGGATCTCACTCTGCTGGGCCTCACAATAGATCATCTGTGTTGCTACATCAACATTTAGTTATCTCCCCCTCTGCTCTGCCGCTTTAATCTGGTCCCTCCAGTGAAATCAGCAGCCGGACGGGCAGAACGTCGCTGACCAGCATGACTCACTCGGACTCTAAGCTTCTGCCTCAGCTCCTTACTGCAGCTCTACACACGGCTTGATTTTCATTCCTGTGGACCTTCCACTCAGCTGCATGTCCAGGATAGCAGCACATGCTGTGCCTGTATTTTCAGCTTGCTATGTGAACGGCTGGCTGTAGTTTACAGTCGGGTCTATTTGTGAGCTGGGCTGTGGTCGGCTCCACACCAGCAGGTCCATTTCCTCCTGCGCTGACAGTTTACAGCTTGAAGCAGGTTAAACATTTTCACGTTACTGTGGAGAACCTGCTACGTAAACCAAAGATCTCCTGATTCAGCGTTACGAACGATAAACCTGTCATTATGCACATTTAGCTTCTGTTTTCTGTTTGCTGCAGCTTCATGGTGGGTCTGCCTGGTTCCTGCTGAGAGCCTGTGGTGGTTGGTTGGTGAGTCGCTTAAACCAGAGCGTTTCAGAAATATGTATTATTGTTTCATTAAAGGGAATTTAATATTTCTACAGAAATACGACAGTGTCAGGTAAACATTCCTTATCTTGACCCTGAGCAGCGACAGCAAAGTGAAGGTTTTCTGTAATTGAAGGATTTTCTATTTTTCTTCTTTCCCCCATGAAAATGCAAATTGGGAGCCAAGACTTTATCTGTTATCTCACCAAACTTTACACAAAATTGTCCCCTGTGTTAAATCAAGTGTTTTTAATTAAATCAAAAGTGGGTGTGGCCAACTGCTCTAAGTAGAAATAGACCAAATCATAGAGATCTGCAATCTGTTTATTTCACTTTCATTGGTTTCACTGTCTAGTTTTATAGAACCACTAGTTTGCTTCCTATTTATTTTGCAAACAGTTCCTACTGTGATGTACAGAAATAGGAAAAGCTGATACTACAATACCAGCGGTAAACATTGATAAAGATGTTGACAACGATTAAATCTTGCTTGATTAAACTCTCTTCCATAAATGTTAGATCTTTACTAATTGTGAGCATTAAAGACGTTGAAATTCAACCCAAGTGACGAAATATTTTTAAAGACCCAACTTTTACTGCTTGTTGCATAATTTATTAGGAAACATGCAGTAAAAGCTGTTTGCTGTTGTTCTTAACTCACTTTTGCATTAGTTCTCAGTTCATTTTATACTGTTTAAAGCAGTGGTCCCCAACACCTGGTCTGTGGACCCGTACCGGTCCGTGGACCAATTGGTACCGGGCCGTGCAACAAATAATTAAATATTTCCGCTTCATGTGGCCCGAGTCTTGACTGGTCCGCGGTAAGAAAAAGGTTGGGGACCACTGGTTTAAAGTATTGCTTTAATATTTTGCTCCACTTTTATTGAATACTGTTGGATTTATTTCTTTTTATTATAAAATATTCTGATTCTTTACTGGTTTGGGTTGTGTTGAATCACTAAATATTACAAATAAACTTGTGTATTATATTTATTGATACTTCAGTGAGGATTGTGATTCTATATTGAACATCTGGTTGAAAACAACATTTTCTCTGAGCGTCACTAAACTGTCAGAGCCACAGACTGAGAGCAAATGATTTGAATAGGCCAGACTTAAAGCCTGTGCAAAATGCAGATCTAATTAAAATCGGTTTGATTTATGAAACCGATTTCATAAATCAACATCTCACTTCCTCTGATGGAGCCTACATGCACAGCTGCTTGTGTGGATCTGCTGTGTGTCTCCACACCTGGGTGAGCTGAGCTCCCAGAACGATCACACAAGAGACATTCTGCTACCAGATCTGATCAATAATCAATGTTCATGCAGAAACATGGCCCAGTGATTTCCATAGTGTGGAAAACATAGATGGAGTCAAACAGAATTGGAGTATTTAAATGGAGTTCACCTCAGAAAACAGGCTGTTAAGATCACAGAACAATTATTGTCTTGAACTGTAAATAAAGAGTTTCTCAGAAGAAGACGAGCTTAAAAAATCCTTTGAGCAGAGAAGAGGATTAAAACGACTGATTCTGTAAAAGCTCTACAGGGAAGATGAGTCGCTTTGGCAGCTGAACAAATGCATTTATTTTGGGGCTTTTGAAGACAAATTCAGACCAGCTTTGTTGTTTGACTGCAGAAATATTAAAATAGTTTTTTTTTTAGCTGTTCTAGCAAACAACATATGAAAACAAAGAGTGGAGGAGAAACAAACAGATGGATCAACCTGAGAGCCAAGAGCAACATGAAGACGGTTATTAGCTAAAGACGTGTAGGAACATTTCAGTCCACATCTTTAGTTTTAAGACTGATAACATGAACCAGCTCATTTCAAACCTCCTGATCTGTTGTGACATTATAAAACCTGAGCATTTCATTGGATATCCAGAATTAAAGCCTTAAAGAAAGTAGAAAATCTTTTTATCATTTATTTTAGCAGGGATTTCGTGCTGCTGCTACAGACCAATTTCATAATTATATGTGAAAATGTCTCCAGTGCCTGGAAGCAGCACTTTGATCATGCAACTTGTTGAGTGTTTGTAACATCTAAGCTTTCAGTGCCTTTATCATGTAGGTGCACTGAAAAACCCAAAGATCTGACAGAACGTTTAGTTAGAGAGCGTTAAAGATGGACAGGGATCCCGCCTTCACAAGAAACGAAACCGAATCACACGTTGTGCTTCTTTTAACCAAATAAACAGAAAAAACATCAAATATGCTTTCAGTTTCATTTGCAGATCTAATGGCAGAAAGCTTTTGCTTTCTGAAGCAAAAGCTTTAAAGGCAGAAAGCCTTGAAGACTAAATTTAGAAGGCTGGCTGATTAAAAACTGAGGTGACTTAAAAAAAGAGCATCTTAAATTACCTTACAGACGGCTTAGCATCTCTCTTACTGTCAGTCACCATGCAGGATTTAACTATTTGGATACAACTACTTGGTGCTTTTCATGGTGGTTTTCAGTAAGGTTGTTCGTAATCCTCTTCGCCTTTGTGTTTGTGTGTAATTAAGCTTTGAATAACACAATGTTTAAAGGAAAACTGCTGAGTTAAATTGGAGGCTGCAGATGCAGCAGCTGCCACCCAGTCGGCCTGCAGACACACGAAGCTCCTCCTGCGCCTCGTCTCCCTGGTGACTCCTCAGGGTTTTAGACATGCATCCATCTCAGAGGATGGAGTGAAACAAGGTTTGGTTTCCCAGAATGACCAATATCTCTGTTCTGGTTAATGCTGGACATGAGTCTGTTTGTCCTGCTAGCATGATAAAGGAGATGTTTGAGAGTCATCCAGAATGTTGACATCTGGAAAAATAAGTTTGGAAATATTTTTTCTTTTGATACCTTTTTACTGAGTCTATACAAATAAAACCTGTAATATTTCAAATATCATGCAGCCTTATTATGAACGCTTCTAAACGGATTTTGCAAACGAGTGTTGTTGGACAGGCTGATCTAGGTTCTACTTCCTTTCTTTCAAAATAAGAGTTTCCAACATAGATCAAAGTGAAAGACCTGACTTGGATATGAAACATCATGGTGTTTTTATATCGCTTTACATGCCTGTTTGCTATCAAAATGCAAAAGCTGTGTCTTGTATTTGTTTTAATCCAGTTGTTGCTATATTTACATCCCAATCAGCCTCCTTTGTCAGATTAAACGAACCTCTTGAAAATAACCTTTAAGCAGATGTTAAACATACGTTTCATTAAACCTACATTTTTATTTTTAAAAATAAACTTTTTATTGGTCTGATATAATATTCTAATTTTTAATGCTGTGTTTTCATCATCATTACTAAGAGAAATGCAGGTGTTAAAACATCAGATGTTTAATTAATCTATATAATGTGTTTCAACTGGTGATTTAGTTACTGACATAAATGAACATTTTAATAATATTCTAATTTGTTGAATGGGTCTGTATACCAGTTTTCACTACACATTATTTTGTGTAGTGAAGTTTTTATCCTTCACTAACAGGATTCAATATGACCAACATATTGAGTCCTTTGAATTCAATATGTTGGTCATCGCTCCAGACGAGTTAAAAATCCTTAAAAAAAGAAGAAAGTTGGAGTTGAGAAATGAATCCCATCTTTTCCACTTTTATTGGTTCCACTTCTCTCTCCTCAGGTTTGAACTGTGAGGTGTTGGGTTGAATTAAAAGTCCTGAAGCTTTAATTTGGTGTGATCTTTGAAGTAGCCGCTGTGATTAGTTGCATCAAGGAGCCTCATTGGAAAAGACAGAGCCGGTTCTCCTGCAAGGCCTCTAATCAAAAACAAGTCGGTGAGTCACTCGGCGGCCCGGTGCTCCATAAATTGAGACTCCACCATGATAATTAAACTCTTTAAACCTGATCCACTCTGATTTAGAGGCTTGTTGGATGCGGCCGACTGTTTTTGGACCCTTCATCTTCATTTTTATTGTTCCATAAATTGTACTTTCATTTGGTTTCTGGCAGTAAGTGATTCATGATTAGTTGCTCAGATTTCTGGAACTTGTTACCGTTAGCTAGCTTGTGTTGCCACTGTTTTTATATCACAGAGGTAGATTATCCCCTTTCAGAAGCTATTCATCAATTTAATGTGCAGAGTTGAAATAAAATAGATTCTAAAACCTTACGCTGTTCGTTCTTTACTTTAAATCAAAGTGGAAAGTCTGAAACAAATCATCTCAAACAACCTAAAAAGTATTCTTCATAACCTTTAAGATAAAGGAGGTTCTGAATTCATGTGTTGAACTGATTTGAGCCACTTTTCTTTACATAACATGTTTACTACAGAAAAACAGAATATTTTAGAGACTGTGGTTCATGAAAAATTCAGTGAATAGGCAAATTTGCTGATACTGATTGGCTGCTAGGCGGAGCTCGACTTTCTGTTCAAATGACTTGCGACAGATTTGGACAAATGAATTATATTCTGCATCCTTTTGATGCACAAACATTGACTCTGTCTAGATACATGTCTCAAGTCCGATATCACCTGAAAAATTGAATATGTTCCTTCTTTAAGTTGTCAAATTAAAGACCATCTCCATCCCAGGCAGGTTGCCACAGTGCAAAGTTCATCTTCTGTACCAGATGCAAAATCTGACGGCCATGAAAAGAGAACGGAAGGTGAATTCTGTGAATGTCTATGGAAATGATTTTCTGTGTGGGGCGTCTGTGAGGAACAGTCAGTGCTCTACATTTGTTGGTATGCTGATGTATCCAGCTACTTTAAAAGGACTCCTCAGTTAACAATGAAGATGGCGACTCTCACTTTCTCTCTGCTGGACTTCATTCAAAATAATCTTCTTAAGAGGAAAATATGGTTTTCGATCAAGTGCGATGAACCAGTAGGGCTTTGTTGAAGAACCAGCGTTTTTCATTCGCATTGTTGTTGCAAAATGAGATTCTTCAGTCAAGCATGTAGGAACGAGTACACAAAGCCAGATATAGCACAACCAACCCCACTCTGAATGCTCAAGCCAGAAAAAAAGCAATCAGCCTGCTGCACAGAGAGAATAAAGATGACTTTTGGGAAACTCGGAATTAAAATCATGAGTTATCTGCTTGTTTTTGCCAAAGACTTTTGGGATATTAAATACTATCCAAAATCTGAACTCAGGAAATGAAAAACACTTGAAAAATAAAACATTTTTCACGAAGCACTGATAAACTCTCCATCATAACTTTTATGTTTTGTGTTCACCAACAAACACAGAAACATAATATATTCAGATAAATGAATCCTCAGTTATTGGATGCAGTGGAGAAAAAGGCAGTAAAGCAGTAAACGAGGAACAGATGAACAAAATGTAATGCTGTGGCTCCATAGTCTATTTACATTGTTCATTTATGCTCATGATGAACAAAGTAGCACCAAAATGCTTCATTCTGCTATAGGTAACATTCTTTCTATGACGCGGTTCCTGCAGATGATTGAGTCGCCTCAAACCAGATCTAGCGGTCAGAACCAGATGTTCTTCTGAATGTTGCGTTTGAGTTTCAAGAGGAACTGGTTACAGCTCTGAAAATAGAAAATGTGCATCTGGAGGGCGTGGAGTGGATGAAAGGCCTGCAGATGCAATCCTGACCTCAAACCCAGTCAACAGCCGTCCGATCATCCTGGACATGCCGACCCGCTAGATCTGATGGCTAAGTTCAAGGCCCAGTTGCATCCTGTCGTGGCGTAAGCTGCAAACAGCGAAACACACAACAAACTCAAGAAGACTAAACTCACAAAAACAAGCGTAACAAAAAAACGCAGCAATCACAGGAAAAAACCTCAAATAGAAAAAAAAAGTATGAAATGTTGATGGTAGGTAATTAAACTTACTCCAGACTCCCCCTTCTGGCCTGGAGGACTTGCTGTTGTGGATAGGTGTAGCATGGGATCATGTGTTATTAGTGATTGTAGATCACCTGTTGCCACCTGGTGACTTCAGTGAGTGGGTGATAGGGGAGGCCTACTTTTTGCTGACTGCTATGTTTTGTCTTTGATCACTGTTTAATTCTACGGATCCGTTTTTATGCTGGTTTTGAACACTGTTTGCCTTTTGGATATTGACAAAAAAATCATTGCAACTGCAGCTTGGATTTACGTTTTGATTAGCTTGCGCGAAAACAACCACTTCCCTACTCGGCCACTCAGCGACTTTGTTTGATAGTCGCTAGTACTTGTCTTTTGTTGAACTGTGTTTTATAATTGCAGCTGTTTCACAGTTTGCAGCATTTTCCCATTTGCTTCCATTTACTGTTCCAGCATTTTTGTTTGCAGCGTTTTTCTGTTGCTTTTGTATTTTTGTGTTGGAGTTTCCATCATTCATGTGTTTTCAGCTTGGTTCACTTTTTGCTGCACGTTTGCCACCATAGTATTTACCCCAACAGATCATTTCATGCACTTATTGTTAACGGTCCACCAGTGAACCACTTACAGCATCGAGCTCCACCATGGGTGTGTCTAGGCTGTGGTTGAGGGAGAGTCGGATGCAGATTTGGCTGCCTGCGTTGCCAAGAATTGAGACACTAAATCACCCTGTATACATTTATAAAGTCAGTTTTAACAGCACAAACAACAACCTGGATCTGTTTTTTAGAAAGAAAATCACTTGATTTGTTGCTAGATTTGTTTCTAGCTACTTGTTAGTGAATAAAAGTTGCTAAAAGGTCTGGAAAGTGGCTAAATATGACAACAAAGTGGTGAAGTTGGCTGCAGAGCCAGAGCCCCTGATTACATCCCTCCACTCATCCTCATGCCTACATTGGCTCTGCCAACTGTGGTTTCATTTTTCCTATTTCGTCTGGGGGCGACGCTCTGCTTTCACATGGAGGTCAGTTATGATATTGAACATTGTTTCAAAGTGTGAGCATTATTTCCTAAACCAATTGATGCTCATACTTCAAGCTACAGCTTTAGCCTCCAAGCTGCTCAAGGTGAGCTGTAGGTTGTACTGGTTCTTCTGTGTGTTAATATATGTTGTGTGTGAAGATTCAAGCAGACTTTCTAACTATGACTAAATGAAGTATTTTAGTCTTCATAGGTTTCACAGATCCAGAGCCTTTTTATTGAGTCATAAGTCGGTTTGGTTTCGTTTCAACAGATCCACTTTCTGTCGTATTTCTGGGCAAAGCTGCTCTGGTCAAAAAGAAAATCCTTGAAATAAATGTTGAATTTCAAAATGAGTGTTGGCAACAACTGAAGAAAGTCCTACAAGCTTTCATCCCATAATACCAGTTATACCCGAGGCTACAGTAATTTATCTTAACCCCCATCATAAGTGAGTTTGTTGAACGTCTGACCTCTGAGCAGAGTCATGTTCAGGTTTCACACAGTAGATCCTCTGTTACCCTCAGATCTGCTGCTGCCTGAGGTTTTCTCTGCTCATTCGGTTTGTGTTTATCTCAGACGTTGAGGCTGAGACTTCGTACCGACACTCTGCCTGGTTAGGTCCATTTTCAGCACAAGCTCCGTCTCCCTGCGTATTTGAGTCTCTGGTGTTGGGACAGTGGTTCATTTGTTGCTTTAAATCTAAACGTTTTGTAATCTGCTTCCCATTTACATCTTTGCAAGTAACAGCTTCCGTGCAAAAGGAAGTGGTCTTAACTTTAACACAACATTATAATTTTGGTCTTATAAAATGTAATTGTGTTTAGTCATCTGCCGTCTTTTCAGGGGTTTTTTCCAAGAGTTTTTTTCAGCAGTAATAAAAATTCCTAAAGAATTTGCTTAGGTCCAGAACCAGCAGTGCAGAAGAGCTGAAGTTCTGCTATTAAAGCAACCTGGACTTCCTGAGAGCCACAGGTTGATCTCCACAAAGCTGCACTGCACTGATGCAGGAATTCAAGCAAAAGGAGCCCAGAAAACTACTGAGAGCAGAAACTCTTCAGTACATGGACTAACTTTCTTGTATTCACCTGAGAAACAGGGTTTTTGGTTGTCATATGCAGAAAACCTGAATCAACATGAAGACAAATTATTAAGATAAATTATTCTGATAAATCTGTGGAATAATGAGTTTTTGAATCAGAGGGATGAATGGAATCAATTTTTTAAAGATATTTTCATTTATTGAGATTCTTCTCTTTATATTAATAACCTGATTGAAATGAAAATAGAAAAGCTTATGAATTTTTAGGCTGCCCCCTGGTGGACTAGAAGGGAGATTGTCTTCTATTCAACAATCTGTCCACATCTCACATGAAGACCTTGTATTGTTTTTGGTGCAGAGTCATAATGAAGCTGCAGTGAGTAAATGTGCATCAACTAAACACGGATAATATTTAATGCATTAAGTAATTTTCATTTTGATGTAGATGAGGAACTCAAACTAACTTTCTCTCAGTTCCACACATATCGCTGTTAATAGCTACTAATTATCCTGTCAGGCTATATTGGTAAGTTTTTTGTATTTTTGGGATCATTTTTTCACAAACAGTCATATCCATCATCCTTAAGCTGTTTGTCCTCATGACATTTGAAGCAAATCAACACAAATAAACCTCAAAAACCTTGGTGAACTCTGGGTAAAGAAGCAAATACAGGAAGTCGACAACAGGAAAGGGTCCCTTACTTCTTTGTCCCCAAAAGGATAAATTAATACATTCATTGTCATTAAAATGCATTTATTCCAACTGTATTTACTCCTTATTGATCTCTAGAAATATTAGATCCTTGTGTGTTTGAAGGAAGATTATTTATTCAGAGTTTTGTAAGAGTTTCTGCCGCAGCAGGTGAAGAACTAGCAGGCTTTGTTCTCTCTGGGCTGATATCTTCCTGCTTTTCTTCCCTTTTTGTCAAAATGTTGTAATGGTAATTGTAAATCCTTGTTCTGCATTATGTACATTTATATATTGCTCATATTTGACTCAAATCTGACTTTTTCACAGGTGTCTGAACTTTAGATTTCTTTTCACCATCCAAAACATCTGATCAGTCACTTCCATATGTGGCACCAAATCGTATCCAATTGTTTCCATGTTTATTTAGGATTGTAAAGATTCCTTGTAAGATTCAAACTTCTCCAGGTAAATTATCGGCCTCGAAGCTTTTTTAAGTTATGTTTTATTATTTAACGCACCATCTTTCACTCAGATGATTATTTGTGTTGCGCAACAATCACTTCTCTGAGTTTCCATCAATGCTACGTGCTGGAAGCATAAAGCCCAATTCTCAAGTTTGGTTCAGGGGGATTTAATTGTTAACAATAATGTCCAGGTTTTTACCATTTTTCTGGGGACCAATGTGTCCTTAAAATAACTGTCGCAATGTATGGAGAACCTTCTGATGGAGCTGCTGCCTGGCTGGTTCTGAGCCCAGTGAGCCTCTGCATGTTGGTGGATCGGGTTGCTGCAGTTGATGCTTAACATAAAGCATAATGATGTGTTTACCAATATTTCATTTAATCTAATGTTTTATTTGATTACTCAATTAACTGCATAGAATGACTGGAATAATTGTTTACAACAGCCTTAATCTCAACATTCATGTTAACAGCATGAGTACAAACACATTTTTTGTACTAATAATCATATTTTTCCAGCTCCTTCAGGTCTTTGAGTTCAAGTACTTTGGCTTCTATCTTCAGGCAAACCACTGAGTCTGATGAATACCTTACAGTTCATGACCCATGTGTTTATATTTTGGTTGCTTTCTTGGCTTGATTTGCTAACGTTTATTAAGATAAACATTTGTTATTGACTTTGGCCCCAATTTCACCAAATTCCAATCAACTCATGTCCTGTGTTAAAAAGCAGCAACAACAACATAAAAGATGAAACACAGAGAGATGATCCAAACATGAACAGTGATCCATTTCTCCTGTTTATTTTATGTTTTTCCTGGTTTCGCAATAGAGGCTTGTGGTTGGAACATGACAAAATGTGAAACGGTGCTGCATTACTTTCTTTTAAAGCAGAAATGTCCAGAAGTTTGTAGTAATTTTTAATAAACCATGTTTTTATTCTTAGCTTGTCAGAGCTAAATGTTGCAGATTATGACTTGAGGGATGGGCAGTAAAGAGAGAGAGCTGTCCAGGTCCTGGGATCCAGAGAAGGAAGAACTAAGAATACAGAGAGAGGGAGATTCTCACGCTCTTGGCTTCATCAGACCTCTGGGCATCTCTACACCGACGGTTTATTATCAGACTTTACTGAGCTGTTTGCGCTTCACATCCAGCAGTTGGCATTCCTGACAGAACTATGGCTGAGTGTGGCTTAAATGTTGAAATCACAATAATCCTCAGCAGCCATCAATCTGTCATCTGGTAGTTGAGACGTTGTGTTGCTCTGCAGACGATTTCATAATGATCTCACAACATCAAACATTGTATAATGAAGATTTGCCGTGTTTGGCTGCAGGGACGGAATTAATCTGTCATTAATCTGAAGTGGCTGCTTCAGATACTTGACTTCAGTCAGCTTGACTTTTGATTGGCTTCTTAATCCAACGATATTTTAACACAAGTGTCTCTTTACTAATAAGCCACAGAAATATCATATTTTGTCTTTTTGTTATGTTCTGTTAGTGGAAATCATTTAGATGTTAAAGGAGTTTATAAATCATTCCACAGACTGCAGATCAGATGGATTTTTTCTCACAAATCTAACTTGTAAAACAAAAAGAGCCGATGCAGCTTTATGTCAGAGAGATTAAGAAAACCTTTTCATTTTACATGGAGGCTGATAGTTGGAAATGCCAACCTTTGACCTCATTATGGAAACACACAAGGTTACAAGCTTGAAGTTGCAAAATAAAAATCAAACTAATGACCTGCTGTTGATTTTCTACTATTGGAAAATGGAGGATATAAATGCCAAACCTCCAGCTAATATTTGCTGCTCTCTTCCATTTTCCTTCCACTGACATTTGGTTTACAGTGTTTATTCAATCCAGCCTCATAGAAATCCAGTTCAATAAACTTTAATGCATAAAGAAATATTTCTCAAAGGATGCATAACTAGATCCAGATTGGAAATCATAAATGGTAAGTTAGGATGGTGAAAGAAATGAACTGCGGCATAATTTCTGATTGCATGAACATAATTCTTTGCATTATGTTCATCCAATTTCTGATAGTATTTTAACGCTGTTGTTCCATTCATGTTTCACCCAAACACATAAAAAACACAAAGAACAACAAATTAATTAAACAGACATTTTATATTTCACTGTGAGCTGTTGAAAACTCTCACCTGCAGCAGGGCTGGAGCTTATTCTTTGCTATGCTGGTATAAAAGGAAATTTTATCCCAAATTTCATCCCAAGTTTTTTGTGAAGCTTCTTTATTTATTGCTGTCCATCTCTTAGAGTAACAGCAAACTGGTAAATGTTAATTTGGACTCACCTTTTCTTTCCGGAGGTATTTTTGATGGACTAGAAATGTAATTGGAGAGGCTAAAAGGCTGCAAGTTGTTGAAAAGCTCTACAGATTGAGAGGCTGGCAGCTCTGGTTCTGGATGGAGTGACTGGCAGGATGAAAGGTCCAGTCTGGGTGAGTTTGAACTTACTGGACAGGTTTCTGTCTCTGTTAGCTGCTAGAAGGCTCGACAATGTTCAGTTTTTTATCCTATTGATTATTCATCCAAATAATCAATAGAATAATTGATTACCAAAAACCCCTGATATCCAGCCTTATTTAAAGTAGGAAGCTATTAAGTTTGTAACACAAACAAACTGGAAAATTTTGTTTTTATTGGATTTTTATTGTTTATTTTTCTGTAGTATTGAAGGTATGGACTGGAAAATAATACAAACTAACCTGCAGAATAAAGTCTTGTCTAGTAAACGGCACAAAAAAAGACTTTTCTAGACATGATCTTGTGTGTTGATGTCCAATTAAGACAAACCAGACGAGGGATGCACTGATCCACTTTTTCCACTTCCAATACCGATACAGATATCTGAGGTTAAGTGTTGGTTGACACGGATTCTATGCAGGAAAACTATGCTGAGTTGACCTAAAATGTTTCTTTTTTTAAACACAGATTTAAATGTACTAAACTATTAATTGATTTGATAACTGCGCCAGTACAGCTTAAATACACCAATAGATGGAACTTTCATTTGTTCAGTCAGTGCAATTATGAGCCTAACAGCCAATGTAAAATAAATAATAAAGAAACTGACAAAAACATTAATTTGACCACTTTGTTCAAACATGTAAAAAAAATAAACTGACAAGTCTTTCAAAAAGTTCAAAGTGCAATTAAAAACCCTAACTACAATGTAAAATAAATAATAAAGCAAGACATCATTCAGAGCACAAAGCTAAAAGACTAATAGATTAGTCTGAATAGATTTCCCCCTTATAGATCTAGTACCAATCTAGAAGTCTTTCGATATTGGTACCAATACAGATATTGATATCAGATCGATCCTTCAGACATACAAATTTCAAATGGCTGCAACTCATTGATGATTCAACATACAGACATCGATACAGATCCAAGTATAAGAGAGTAAATATTATTTCACAGAGCTGAAACAACCTCAGAGGGAGGCTTTTATTTTGTGCTGCAGTAGCTCAGTGCTGCAGTAGCTCAGTGCTGCAGTAGCTCAGTGCTGCAGTAGCTCAGTGCTAGCGCTGCTGCCTCGTGGGGAAACATGCTGCGTTTAGTCAGTTTGACTCCATGAGGGAGTTTTGGGAAAGTCACAGTGTGTCACCAGCTCTGAAGATATTTTAATGTGAGGAAATTTTACCAAATCTCTGCGGTTCATTTCCCAGCAGTGCTGCTGGGAAATGATGTTTCATGTTGCAGGGAAATTATGTTTTAACACAAGTGTTGTTTCATGCTGCAGTTTTCATTGTGATGCCGCCCTCGTGTTTTACAAGCTGGGACTTTGTTTTCATTTGTCTGAGCATTGTTCAGCAGCCAGCCTCTTAGCGGTGGCAGCCATCAGCTTTCACTGCACTTTTTCACTTACAGTAAAAGTTGATTTAAGATCCAGAGTTGCTCTCACTCCCTGCTTTTCTTCCTGTTCTTGACAGACTGTCAAAGTCTCGCCGCCGATCCTGATCCGGCTGATTGCTGACCACATCTGCGCTGGTGAGCAGTGATTTCAGGTTCCTCTCTGCGTTACTCTTAGTTCTAGCTTTGAGTTGGCTCAGGCCTTCACCATGTCAACCCAAAGACAACACTGGGCTAAATAAATCTCCGCTGAAAACACACTGAAGCAAACGAACAGATGTGCACATGATTGTTTTTCAAGTAGGAAATGAAGTGGAAAAGTTATTTATTCAAGCTAAAAGTATTTAACTAACCATAATGTCCTTTGAAGGGATCGTTGAAGCTCCCAGTTTGATTGTTGGTATTGTAGCAGAAAAGACAATAGATGTTCCAGGAAATGGCCTCTTGAGAACCGATCCCACATTGTTTCAGGTTGAGTTGGACTCATTTCCTGCCAACCTAACTGTGAGCAGGAACACACTCCTCACACACACACCCGCACACACACACACACGTTTGCGCAGCCATCTTTGTGGGTATTTATTATTGACTTCTATTCATTTCTACAGCCTAAACCTGATCTTTACCCTTTTCCTAACCCTAACCTTAACATACCTAACCCTAATCCTACCCAAAACTCAATTCACACCTTAGTCCTAACTCTGACCCCTGACCCTAAAACAGGGTCCCCTACGTTGGTCCCCACAATGTAGTATATGTCAGGAAAATCGTCCCCACAAGGTATTGTAAACAAACGCACATTTTCTTACTCATATAACCATTAAGCACATTTTACTACCCAGTTATTAATTGGCTAATTAAATCAGCTCTTATGTGTTGATATGTTAACTGAAAGGCCTGAGTTTTTCACATGCTGATGTTTGGATGTTTTAGCTCCAGATTATTTTTCTACTTAAAGAAGGGATTCAATTTTCTGTTCATTTGCATTTTTTAATATATTTACATTGCATTAAATCATTTTAAGTGCTTAAATTAAAATCAGCAGAATGTGTCATTTTATTTATCTAATTAATCATAATAATCGATTACTAAAAAAAATGTTAGTTACAGCCCTATTTTATTTGTATTTTGCTACTCTTCTAATATTGTCTGTTAAATAGAAGAATCTGTAAAATGTGGCATTTATTTTAATATCAGAATAGTCAACATAATAATCGATCACTAACACAGTGGCTAGTTGCAGGGCTAGTTTATTTGTATTTTATGTATTTCTAATTTGTATAAAAAGGTTTAAGTGGTTTAATGAAAAATCTGTAGAATGTTAAAGTTTTTCATTACTGTATTTTTTTTTTATTAATCATCAGAATAATCAATACTACAATAATCATTAGCCCTAGTTATAACCAGCAAACTTACCAAGGTAACCCAGAGGCAGGCAGGCAGTTTTCCTGATTTAAAAAAAAATCTTCCATTTTGGTTATTTATCTTTTAGACAGATTTTTTAAAAAAACAACACAGAAACTTGATATCTGCAGATGTGAGAGATGAGAAATGAGCTTCTCCTCTAGGATGAGAAGAAATGTGACTGAAAGTTGCTCTGGGTAAAATCAGGAAGTGTTCTGGTTTGGGACGGTCTAATTTAAAACAGTGAGGTCACGGCTGGTCCTCTGGCGTCTAAGTGCTGTTCAGGACGAAGCACCTTGTCAGCGGTAAGCAGTAATGAAGCCCCTCAGGGTTCCTCTGCTCAGAGCTGAAAGTCCAGCTCAGCATCTTCAGGTCCAGCTGCCGGGTTGTGAAGCCTGGCAGTGACCTATGACACCAGCGCTGACTTTAGTTGCAGAACTTTACTGCATATGTTTTAGGTTCGGGTTCAACTTTCTAAGATTTGTTCGCTTTTTCTGAGGAGGAAGCAAATTGATGTCACTTCCTGGAAACTGTCTCAGTTTTACAAATGAAGCATTCAGTGTAAAAGGTCCACTGCTCACCTCTGAAGCATCTTCATCCACATCACAGAGATGTCTTTATGGCCGACTGTTGATCTTATTCCCAATAAAACCCTGCAGGTGTTTCACTCCTGTGCTGGTGACACCATTAACTCAGAGCAATAAAGGAGGAACTCCTCAGAGACTAGTTACTCTGAACGGAGCTTTTCTGAGGGGAGAGGAGGGAATTAATAGTCCAAAGTTGCTCCGATAAATCCTTCGGCGAGAGATTCAAGTCTCTGCCTCGGGGGAGACTTTTTGTCATGCTTATTGACTTTGCTTTTTTATATTCTGCTCACCCTTTTCTCCTCCTTGGAGTCCAACAAGGATAAAAATTAATGGCCAAGTTTTACATTCATGTTGAATCATTTTATTCTGCTCCCTTTCTCTCCTTAAATCAAACGTACAACTACATCCACAGACAGTCTGTGGCCATTCTGGGCTTTACTCAAACTGAAAATTAAAAAAATGAACCCAAACCTTGATTGGTGGATCTTTGATAAAATATTAATGTGCGTGTATTTATTAGGGATGTTGTGTGAACGATGCCGCGCTGCTCTGCAGGTTTTCAGGGTGAAACCAGGAAGTGATGATGCTGATTAAATATTGATTCCAGCCTGGTTGGCTAAAGGCTGACATTTAGGTGGTATTTAAAGTCACCAGAAAACGTTGGATCAGTGGCATTCTGAATATTTCTATAATTTAGAGACACTCGTTTCACTCAACTGATCCAATAATTTTTCTATAATGGGAACCAGTATGTAGTGGGAAGAAACTGGTAGGAGTCAGTCGATAATAAGCTGTTCTGTATCATAAGACACCCCAGCTGAATTAAAGGCCTGAGTCCTTCTGCACAGAACATTCTCCTAGCATGAATTTTATAAGGTACAGAGGAACTCCACCTATTCACATTTCAGTATTCATAGATTTTTTTTTTTTTTTTGCAGCATAACTTATTCACTGAAAACATTCTGATACATGGATTTTTTTAGTAGATTATATCTAAAATATCCTGAGGAATGCAGTTTGGGAAGCTGAAACTCCTTGGTGTTATTGGCTGTGATTAGCATAGCAACCACTGCAATGACCCACTGCTAACAGCAACTAGTTGGGGAGGAGAGAAATACTCACTAATCAAGAAAACCCTTTTTTTTTCCTGCAGCGTCAATGTGCATCATAGTTCTTATTATGTATTGCTAGTGACAGTGTATGAGCGGCTTACTCATCAGTTTGTGTTAAATTCTGATTTCAATTTTTCAGCATGTTGGACTTTAAATAATCTGGAACCTGCATTTTGCTGACGTGTGTCTGATTAGCGCCTTAAACTGTTTATCGGATCTTTTCCCTTAAAAACATTGCGGAGTCTTTATTTAAATTCAGACTTCAAAATAAATGATCTGAAATATATTCCTGACTGGGGTTTCAGGATCAAACCAAAATATTTAAACAAAATCAAAACAATCCCACAGAAAATAAAAATCAGAATTTGGTTTTGTGACTTTCAGTGAATATTTTTAAAACTCAAACACTGTCATGGTGTCACCAGCAGCACTAATCAAACCCGTTTCCATCTGCTCGATGTTCGCTGCACTAAGTCATTCTTCCCAACACTAGATGGAGCCACTTGCACTGCATGTGCCACGGGGCTGTGCTGCTTAAGACGAGGCGTTCTGCCCTTTTTTCTGCTGTTCTGAATAAATTTGCATGAATGACTCACTCAAACAGAAACGCCTGAGTTTTCCTGGCAGCCATTATGTCGACTGTCCTTCCAGCTGAACTGACTCCCTGTTTTAATAAACATTCAGTTGACCATGATTTGGATTTTGTAAATGTGTTTCTATTTAATGAGGTTTCCACTGACTGGGTTGTTCTGTAGAAGGATGACTGAAAGTCTCAGTGTTTATTGCTTTCAGGCGTTACTTTAAAACCTGCAGTTTTTGCATATTCTGGAAGGAGATGCGTCATCATTTTTTAGTATTTGTAGTTTTGCTCCAAATGTTTCAGACATAGCAGTCAGAGTGAGAGCAGGAGGGAGGAGGATGATGGACAGACAGGCTGAAGGTGAGGGGAAAGGACCATGTTTTTCACAGACCCTGTTATGTTTCTGTCTGTTAAACATCAAGTGTTTCCTTCGCTGCTCCTCACAGCGTGAATCCCTGGCCTCAGCGCTTCAGGGCTGTGTCAGCAGACCGCAACACAATCCTGAGTCTTAGGGTCAGACAGGTGTAAACAGGAGTGTGACCTCCAATGAAACCTATAAGGAGATGTGCTGAAGGCTGACATGCTCCACAAAAAGGCCAGATTGGATGGATGAGTTTTGTTTTTTCAATTAGGATAAAATCTCCTGCAACGTCTTCATCTCCCAGGTTTCGTAATAGACTCATACCTTTAGTATTAAATTATCTCCATTTGCTCTCTGCTTTCTCTCTTCTGCTTTTTTATTGTGGTGCAAATAACCTTCACATGGAGATTGATGATCTAAAAGTTTAAAAATAAAAGGATGATCTGATGCACTGAAGATATTTAAGCTGAGCTCACTTTCTCAGCAGTTTAATATCCCTGGGTATGATGATAAATATGGGAATTATGATGGAAAAATGGGGATTTTGACTAAATGTATTATTTCATTTGACCTGCAGAGTGGGTCCTGATCTGAGCGCAGCTGAGTGGCCCGTGATGCAAAATCAAGCTGTGCTTTATTACAACCTGCCGACTTAATGTAATGCTGCATCCTGAGGCTTCGGTATAGGATGAGTCTTGATTTAATTTGAAATGTTAGACTTTGGATTAGATTTTAAACTTCTATCAGACTTGAAAATCATTTAAAAAATGAAGTGGTTTCAGGTTTAAATGGTCCCTGCTGCACATTTATTCCTCCTTAAAACCGGCTGTGGTCTCTGGTGAGGCTCTGGAGTCGCAGCTGGTGGCCATTTGAGTTTAGAGAGCAGAGGTCCTAATGATGCCTGCTGGCATTTCCCTGCACTTTTCTGTCTGTCACAGGTCCACCGGGGCGACGGGCTCACAGTTAACCTCCTGATATAAAATATTTATGAAAACTCACTACAGGCCTCTAATACTCATGAGGCATAATGTTGATGCAAATTATTCGCAGAAGCTCTCAAAATGTTTTAGTATGAATTCCCAACATAAATTTGGTCTGCTTGTTTAATTTAGACCAAAAGCAGATTTTTTTGTTTGGTGCAGTTTGCTTTCATATTGTGCTTCTTTACAAACAGACTCATTTGTACACAAACCCAACGGTGGTGACACTCATCCCTCTCATTGGACAGAAATGATGGGACCTGGAAAGAAAACAGACATGCACTTTCTGCTTACTACAGTTCTGTTGTGCATATCTGTACTGTTATTACAGCTGCAATACCAATTTGAATGTTAACTGCAGCTCATACAAAGCTGGTTTGACGATTTGTGATTTTGAGAAATTCTGCTGCAAGCTGAGACGAGACGCTCTGACCCACAGCGTGCCGTCAGCTGCACCGTTGAACAGAAAACGGTGGAGTTCAGTCCTTCACTACCTGCAGCAGTAACTTCATCTGACAAGCTGATTTTTAACATGAGCTACGGTGGCTTGCAGTGTCCAAAAAGACACTGTTTTGTATTCACACCAGAAATGAACTGCACCAGAGTTTGTTTGGAAGCGGATCAAGACTATGTGGAAAATCGGGCCTGGGTCCTGTTGGGTCTGCAGCAGGTTTCACTGGAGTATTTTCACGCCTGGAGAAAAGATCCAGACCAACATGAGAAAACAAACTGTGGAGTCCAAATGTGTCAGGTGTAAATACACACTAAATGAGTTCTGATGACGTGCCATTCAGAAGTTTGGTTTTTGTTTGTAGTTAATTGGATTTATTTATGTTTCTGGATGAGAATCAGCTCCTCCCAGTATAAGACCATCTTCTTGAGCAGGATGAGGTTAGAATGACTTCTCCAGGTCCGGGACGAGGTTCTTCTCTAACTGCAGGTGTTCAAGCATCTTCAATCCATTGATTTTTCATGATTGATGGAAAAATTGATAAGTGGATTGTTATGGTGTCAGCGGTTGTGAAGAAGATTTAGATTTACAATCTACACTCAATGATTTCATTATATATTTGTCCATGGTAAATGGGCTGAACTTTTATAGCACCTTATCTAATCATTTTTCACCACTCAAAGTACTTTACACTAGAGCCACATTCGCCCATTCGCACTCACAAACACTCACACATTTATACACTGATATGCATCTCGGTAGGCAATTTGGGGTTGGGTGCCTTGCCCAGGGGCACATCGACATGTGGCAGGAGGAAGCTGGAATTGAACCTGCAACCTTCCGGTCACAAGACGACTACTCTACCCACAGAGCCACAGTCGCCAGTTATGGTTGATGACATAAACAATGAAGGGTTAATGTGCAAAGTGCGCTCGCTGTCTGTGAATTTTGATTTGTACAACATGATAAACTGACCAAAGCTTTTCTCTGTCCCTCCTTCTGATTGTTACTGTGTCAGATTTCAGAATACACTGTTGAAAAAAAAATATTAAGAGAGTATCTGGAAAAAGTGGAAATGCTATCAAAGCCCCATTGCTCTCAAGTTGTTTAAAAATAGTTTTGGATCGGACTTGGCACCGACAGTCCAAAGTCATTAAACACCAAGTATAGGTCACACTTTGATTCCTCCACAGAATAGAGCGGCTCCGTCAGGGTGGTGTGGTGGGTACAGCCCACAAAATCAATAGTGTTCAAATGGAAAATTTCTAAGAGAATCCAAGGGGAGAGATCGAGACCCGAAGAAGGCGAGAGGAAGAAAGAAGCCTGGAGATTGGGAGGGAGGAGAGAGAGAGAGAGACGGGGGTTTGTTCACATAATTGGAAGGCTTGGAGACCACAGGGCCCCGGAGTTGAAACAAGCTGCTCCCAGCAGCCATTTATCCATATTACCTGGGAGATACTCAACGAGTGCTGCTGACTTAAAATCCATTTTCTGATGAAATTACATTGAGAACAAATTACCTCTCATTCTCGGCCTGCTGTCATCAGGCTGTTCTATGTTCTTTGACACCACTAGAGGTCAGTGTGACCCTTACAAGCACCGATGAGGAAGTGAAGATGTCATGCACTGCTTAGATGGGTAGGAGGGGAGTTTGCCGCATGCTTTATGGTCATGTCTGCAGAACTCCATGCTGCAAAGCTTTGGCTCTTTCCTGCTTCAAACAGAATCTCATTCTAGATCTTCTCCAGTTTCTTTTTCTGTTGCGTCGTCCTGCTTCAGCTTTGCAATTTGCATAAGCTGGCGTTGGAGAGCTCCGCTTACCCCTGCGTATTGCTCAGTCAGAGTAAGCCTGCTGTTCAAAAGGAATAGTAAATGACTCCATTGCCCTCATTGACATATGTCAGTCTATTTCAGGCTCAGCAACGAACACAGTCATACATGGCCAAGTAAGAGCTAATGATGTACGTGCGGGTCGGCCCTGCAACGTCAGCCTGCTGCTTGGTTAGGCAGGAGATTGCTTTTAAACCGGAGCAGAGCACTTTATCCTCATCCTCATGAACCATCACAGGAGTATATATCCCAGCCTTTTGCCAAGCTGCTGACAGCACTCCAGTCATGGAGGAGATGTACTGGGATATCAAACATACGATGTGACTTGATGCAGTGGCATTCCCCCCTCACCCCCAGCACCGCCCTCCTTCACCTATCTACCCGTAACAGGAGGCATCTTTCAGCTCCATCTTCCGATTGATCTCATCTGGCAACATTTCTCCAGGCCATCAGTCTCAGGCTCAACCCCCCCACTTCCCCTCCTGCTCTGAGGATGACAGGAGCTGAAGTAGGAGTGGAACAAGTTGCAGGAGAGCGAAGAGTCGCGCCATAGAAGGGGTGAGAATGAGTGGAGAATATCGCAGAGTAGAGAGAGTGATTGGGCAGGTGGGTGGAGACGGATGGCATTAAGCGGACCAAATGCTGGACGGACAGGAAGGGCACCGCCAGCCGCAAAGGCCTGTGGCCGGCTTTCACATGACTCCCTGTGTGCTCGGGCGCTGGAGAGTAATAGAATCCCAACGTGATGTGCCGGGATGCTTGGGAGGGGGATAAATTTAGCCGCAGCCTTAGGCAGGCAAGCAGCTCTGCTGGGCTCAGGGGGCTTCAGCCTCTACCCCTGCTTAAGTCCTCTGCACCCCTCTGCACCGGTCATGCAGGGCACAATATGACTTACCTTCCTTCCATACCTTAGCAGGCATAATGGCCACATGGTGGGATGTATCGCATTGCCGTGTGATGGCAGTGATGGGCTGGGGGTTGGGTGGGAGGAAAGTCGGCTACGCTTTATTTCCAGGCGCTGTTAGGGGAGCATCTGTTGGTTTATGCAGATATTGGATTTCAAAAGCAATAGCGCATGTCGTGAACTGATGTTCTATGATAGAAAAGATTTCATATGATTGATGTACAGATGTTTGATCTGATGTTTCCCATTCAGACAGTTCGGCTTCGATAAACCTAACTTTTATCCATCATATGTTCAGTGGAGAGTGGCTTTCCTCAATGTCACTGCTTTTTGTCCTTAAACACTCCCACCACACACACACACACACACACACACACACACACACACACACACACACACACACACACACACACACACACACACACCTCCCTGAGCCCCATCCTGTCTCCTCGGTAACTCCTCTTTAATCTGTGTCAGTGGAACATCAAAAGACGGCAGCAGCAGTTTGGAGTTCTTGCATTTACATTGGCATGCAAACATTAGAAGTCTGCGCATAGGTGACACTTTTCAATGTTCTGAAAGTTAAGTCGGGTCTTAAACTACTTCTAAATTTAAATAAAAAGGCTCTAAATTGTAGTCTGGTGTTGCCTGGTGTCAGTACTATCTAACTCACAGTTTGTAAAGACTTCTGTTTTAATATCCAGCTGAGAAGTTTAGGTTCTTGCTTCTGGAACACTTGTTCAGTCCTCCGGCAAAGGAGTTCTGCCTGCTGCTTTGTAGGATTCGCAGGCTTTGTAGCAAGTACTGACAGTTAAGGTTTATCCATAGATTTTCAATGATGTGTGAGTTCAGGGACTCTGTGGGTCTTCAGTTAGGTTCACTGCAGTGATTTTGTTTTTGATTTTTAGGATGGATTCACACCGGCCCTGTTTAGTCTGCTGTCGTCCAACTTTGTTTTCTATCCAAACATACAAACAAAGTTTGTTTGGGATTTGTGAATTGAATTGAACTTTAATATGGACCAAAAAACAAACTCTGGGCTGTGTATAAACCTAGGTCTCTATTCAGTTGAAATGAACTCTGGTGTGATTTGAATGGATACGTGAATGCTAATAGGGCTGGAGGGCAGGGCATTCTGGGTAAATACAACCAAAACAAACATGCTAGTCCAGAGCTAGCAGGAGAAAAGCCTTGTGGTCTTTTACCAAAGACAGAAGAGAAATCCTCAAACTGCTAAAATCTGACACCACTTGTTGTTGGTAGCATTTTGTGATGAAGAAAGTTGCGCTCGGTGTCTTCAGGTGTTTTCATGTCATTTCACTCGATGGTTCTTGGTGCAGCGCCACCACAGGCAAGGAGGGGAACAGGTTGTGCAAAAGGGTTTAGTTGGTTTGACACAATGCAGTGTGAATGAGGACTGCAGCTGTAAATATAACATGTTGCAAATTTGGTTCCCAGTTGAACTGAGTCTACTGTGGTAATGCATTCTGGTCTCTGATAGTGAAATTTTCTACTATCCAAAATAATGTCTGAGTTGAAAGAAAAAAATTAAATGCAAAATATATGAATTAGAAAGTCAGGAAAGGTTTCATCGGATTAAAATGCTGAATGTTTAAACATTTAAAATTTGCATTTTTCTGACCTTTTTTTAATATATGACTAATTATGTTTAAATGCACCCCAGGATTTCATTACAATATGCAATTAGCAAATCCTGAGGATAAAATGCTAACATGTAAACAACACTTTGACCTCCATTCAACCTTAGATCAACTAATTAGAAAATAATTTGCCAAATTTAAGAAGGAATATTAATGAAATGTTGAATTATGCAGCCTATGTAAACAACCTTGAGAAGCCTGACATTCTGGTTAGTTAAAAACTTGTAAATGTTGGGTTTCAGTTTAATTTTAACATGGAAAAATCAAATATATTACACAAATTTCCCTGAAATGTTTAATCCTGATGCATGTTTAATGCAGCCTCTTCTTCGTGTGCTTCGTGTTCTCATTACCAGTTTTTCTCAGATAACTTTCTGTAGCTATCATCAAATAAATACACCAAGGTATTCATGGAAAAGTTTGCCTATATGTATTGTCTGGCTTCTGCATATACTGTATAGATTTAAATAGCAGTCTATACCTAAAGTGTTTGCATTATCCGCTTTCTGTACTATTTAGAGTTTAAACAGTAATAAAATTCATTCAGCTGAGAGTTAAGGTAACTGCTGGCTCCTATTGTATGTTAAAACAAAACTTCCACATTATAAGACATAAACTGGAGGTGGAGGGAAAGGATCTTGTTGCAGATCTTTTGGTTGTGTGCAACCAGTTTTGCACCTTTAGAAATTCTTTTTTTGTATTTATTTCTCTGCCAAATATCACAAACTTTAGCCAGATTGGATAGAAAAGGTCTATAAAATTACTTTTCCAGTCTTGCCCCAGATTCTTAATTAGATGTTCTGTAGGTCTGGACTTTGACTGGACCACTCTAAGCTGTTCACTGAGCCCCAGTCCAGTCTTCTACAGACTAAACACTGTTCTTCCAGTACTGACTTGCACTGATTTACCTTCCATCACATTTGGCTGGTCACCAGGGGACTATGAACCCATTCAGACATTGACCAGATTCTTAGAATGAAACAAACCTGAAGTACAGTCAGCAAACAGCTTCAGTTACTGCAGTTAGAAACGAGATCAGGCCAAAATCTGGGTGCAGTGATGGACTCTGACACATAAAGACAGTTACAAAGTCAGCCTTCTATCACCTGAAGAACATCCTATGGTTAACTGACTAATGTTTCAGCAAGATCTAGACAAACACATGTGTATCTGCAATCACATTGCAAAAGTGTCTTCACACGTCAGACGGCTGCAGCTGATACAGAACAGTTAACTTTTTTTATTTTGTCATGTTACAAATACAAAATGATGACCAGTGTTTTTAAGAGACTTTGTCTCCACCACTTTCAGCTCTTGTAAATAAAAAAGGGTTTCCAATAGGATCAGGATTCCCTCCACTGTGAATCTGTGGTGCTGTTCAGTCATTATAATTTCAGTCATGTTGTGTTTACATGTTCTATCAGGACCGATGGTCTCCATTAGTGCTTCCAACATGGTGTTGTTTAAAGCCAACAGACTGAGCTGCTTGTTTGTTACTGCAGGTTTATGGCATAATGGAATTAGCTCAAATGTGGTCTGCAGTCTAGAAAAAATAAAAAAAAGATTTGACCATCTGTGGCGTGTGTTTAATGGTGTGACCATGAGCAGAGGCTAGCAGTTTGAAAAGAAAAACTAATTCAAGCCCAAATGTTTGTCTACGTTTCCAGTTGAAAGAGCTGCAGACCTTAAGTTGACTCCAGATTTTGAGGAAACGTTTGTCCTGCTTCCATGTCTGACAGGTGTGGGTTTCCTCGCTCGGCTGAGTCCTAATTTCAGGTCTTTTCTGACAGCCCTGAATTCATACATTCAATCAACCATCAGTAAATACTTGTCACTGTGAGATTCTGATTGGGCTTTAATAAAAAAATTTATTAAAAAGTATGCGTGTGGACAACAGTTGAAGGACGCTAAAGGACACGTCATTCTTCTCTCTGAGTTTGACACATAGAGATAAGAATAAACGATGAACTGAGTATGAAAAATATGGATGAGAGTGTACTTGTTGACAATCTTACTTCTAAATGAAAATTAGGCTTCATCTACACTCAGTGGCTGTCAGAGAGATTATAGTTTGCTGAAAATATGAGCTGGGCTTTCCATTTTGTCAAAGTACTGCATAGTTACTGCTCCTTTATAGACTTGGATAGGACCAATAATTTCTGATTTCTGGAAGTGCTGCTTAGAGGACAAAATGTGCTGATTTTGTGTAATGTTTCAGTGTTTTGGTTCTGAAGTGAATAAAAGTAAATTGTTGTTCTGCCTCCGTCTGGACTGAGGCAGCAGTTCCCACAAAGAGACAATGAAGGGTTTGTCCTTTTATGGACGAGTGACGATAATTAGCTTCACACCTGTTTGGTTGTGATTATAGTCAAGATGATGTATGAATGCCACAAATGCTGGTTGATGTATAACCTGTCATACTAAGAATTCTATTAGAGGAGCTTTGAGGCCGTCTAGAGGTCGGAGTGTGAACTACATGTCATTGAAGGAAGCCAACAAAGAAACCGTGAAGAATGTGACTGATTAACTCTGTAACAAGATTCAGCCCTGAGTTCGGTTGCATAAACAACCGAATACAGGTTGTATTCTACAACTGATATAACTGATATATAAAAGGGATATTTTCCACAACTAACTTGGAGTAACGTTTCACAGAAGAATTTGTGGAAAGGTGAATTCATAAAATTGAACTGCAAATATGTGGGCATCACTGTAATAGTTTAGTTGTTCTAAAATATATATTGATATATTGATATGCAGAAAAAGGACAGATGGACTTTACTACTGTATCTATATTTAAAACAATGTAATGATGGAAAAACGGTGGTTGTTCAAAAATATTTATTTTGACTCGACTTTAAAGTATTTCTTGATCAGTAGCAGCATCGATAAAATAATCAACATTATGAGATGAAAACGTTTCGGTTCCTGAAATGCCTGGTGGACCTAATTAGCATCACATCTAAATTTACACTAATGGAAGATGCAATGGTAAAACGAATCATCTCTGTAATTTAGCATCTGACTGAAGAAACAAAAGTAATAATAGTTTTTGCACAATTAGACGTATATTCAGACATACTGGACATATTCGCTGCATTTTCTCTCACTGGATTTGTGGCTGTTTTACTGATCTTGTTGCTTCTGGATTTTAAAAATGTTATTCTAATTTAGAAGCTCTGATTACACAGTTCATCATATCGTCTTTCATATGAAAATCTAATTTCTTAAGGGCTGTAAGTGCATTGAAAACAGGATATGAAGGCTGCACAGTGGCGCAGTTGGTAGAGCTGTTGCCTTGCAACAAGAAGGTTCTGGGTTCGATTCCCGGCCCCGGCCTTTCTGCATGGAG
>CAEGAF010072225.1:0-10777 GCA_903067075.1 Micropoecilia bifurca | reverse complement strand
GCTGGGGAGAGGGAAGTCTGGGCCTCCCTTCTGAAGCTGCTGCCCCCGCGACCCGACCCCGGATAAGCAGAAGAAAATGGATGGATGGATGGATTAGGAAAATATAAAAATTAAAAGCATTTTAGAACATTTCAAACCTCGACATCATACAAGGATTCTCAAACCTCAGAGTTTTTGTATCTTACAAGCTTTCAAGACATTTCAAAGTGCTTTACACAATTTAAAATAAGAATAAAAACAGAAAGTAAAAATAAAAATAAAAACATTCAGTTTATCCATAAGCAACTCTAAACAGCATGGTTTTAATTTTAGATTTAAACACAAATGCTGACACATTTATCTCTTCATGTGTAATAAATGAATACATTTTTCCAGGCTCAATTAATGATAATTTAAGTAATTGTGATTTTTCCAGGCTCAATTAATGATAATTTAAGTAATTGTGATTTTGATATATTTCTCTTAATTTTAAGACATTTTTTTTTACCATAATCTACCAATCCTAAAAATTTTGCTTGCTTTCTTCAACAACTATATAGCAATAGTTGGTGAAGAAAGCAGCTGTCTGTGAATAGAGAAAACCTACTAAACTCAATTTACGTTTGATTTGTCTAACAACTAGAAGGCCCTGTGGACACTCAAACAGCAAAATGAAGAACAGGAAAGAAGCCTTTCCCTTTTCTCTAAGTCTTTTTCCCCCTTTAAAACTACATCCTAAATCATGTCACATCCCTCTTAAAGATAACAAAGTGTGAAATTGTAATTGTTGAAAGAAAAAGCACCCAAATCTATCAGAATCTTCCAAAGTGCTTAAATCTGTCTGTTGAAGATGACCAGTAGCAACTGCCCCAGGGACCGACAGCACTGTTACCTCAGTGAATGAAGTGAGTTTCTAATGGGTCACTATACTGCATCCCCAGAGGCCACGTTGAAACTCCCAACCCATGACAAGGAGGTCAAAATGAGAGACAAAGAGTGACACTTATTGTTATATCCTGGCTATTCTTGTGTCCTGAGGCTACAAGTAAGTATGATGGGAACTAATGGTGGCAACTGATGAAGGTGCATGCATGCTGACACATTTATCTAATTGTGTTTTGGTTTTCACCTTACAAAAAATAATATATTTCTACCAAGTTGTCATGACTGTGATTCTTTTGTGTGGTCCTGCAATCACTCGCATATCTGTGATTCACATCAATCCTCCTCTGGAACCACTAGCCAGAAGGAAAGGATACATTTCACAGCAGATTTAGATTTACATGCAAGTTAACGCATGAGATGTTCTCTTCCATTTGAGACTTCTGTCATGTTTGTCTAAAATCGAAATGTATTTATTTGTATTATTTGGCTCTCTGTCTTTAAAGTCTGTCTTTCTGCTTGAAAAGTTGAACTGGAAAAAGACAAGCTCACCTAGAATATCTTTCATACGCTTTCTGCCACATAGGAGTACATAGTTGCAAGGAGTTTGAAAACTTCTCTAAATACCCAAAGTGCAGAGCTTTTATATAACCTGCTACCAGAAACAATAATTCTTCTTCAAGAAAAGAGAAAAACAGTAACAAAGTAACAAATCACTGTTGTTTTCAGTACAAATCCTATGACTCACCCTTTACCTGGTAATAAACAGACACAGTAATAACAAAGACCAGCTTTATTTTTTAGGTTTATGTATAGAAATGCAAAGAGATATGTTTTGCAAATAGAGGTATCTGAGCATGTTATACGGTTTTAGTATATCAATTTTATGCGAAAAATAAATCAAAATCAGTTCTGGGAGTGGATAGATTACTGCACAAAAAACCTCACCAACAGAGATTTGTGTTTAAGCCCAAAACTGTTCATACATTTAGTAAGTTTAGATTTAATGTAAGCTTTAAATTGTACTTTACATTTTGGTGTAGTGGTGTAGGGGGCAGCACAGTGGTGCAGTGTGTAGCACTGTTGACTTGCAACAAAAGCATCCAAAATTTGAATCCCAGCCTAGGTTCTTTGCATGGAGTTTGCATGTCTCAACACACGACTGTTGGGTTAATTGATCTAGCTAAATTATCTGTAGAATTGCTGTTTGTCCTGTGTGTCTCTTGATCTGCAATGGATTGGCCGTTTTTTTAGGGTTTACCCCACCTTTTGCCCAATGGCTCCACCATCTAAGTGGGTTTAGGGGATAAATGGATAGATTTTGCAATGGTCCAGCCAGAGTCCCTACTGGATTCTCTTAGAGATCCTATGCAGGGAGTTAAAAAATTGTGTTTTTCATAATGAGGCCTTCCAACCACAAAGTCTGAGTGCTCATCAAAAATAATTTATTTATCAAAAATTTAACAAAAGTTCCAGTGCAAGCACAAGTTAGAAATTATAAGATGCTACTGATTGCTGTAAAGACAATAAAGGTATTCTCATTAATTACTAAAAGGCTGGGTAAATCATTTCAAATGTAATTTTGTTTCAAATCTAAGTAAATAGAATAGAACAGAATTTTATTTATTGTCCTACAAAGAGGAAATTTCAGTGGAGTAGCAGAAAACTGACAGGCACACAAGGCAAATTTCACATAAAGGTAAAATATATAATATATAATGACAGAATAAACAGGATGTTAAAAATGCCAATTGGCCATCGTCCGTTTACCTTATGGTTGTTGTTTGTGTCATTTCCAATCAGAAACACATTTCTTAACTGAATTAACATAAATTAAAATCCAAATCTTCTGGTGATACAGTAATTTTTTGTCACACCCATTTTCTCATCTGTTACTTTTTGATTTCAGATAAAAGCACTAAGTGCTGAAATACTTAAATGGTGCTCCACAACAAATATCTGGACAAAAAGTGCATTTAAAAAATAAATACATACATTTGTTTGTTTGAATAATTATTAAGCTCTTCTTTTATTTTCTTTTTTCATTTGTAGTGAGTAATTCAGTAAGTGTGCAAGTCATGCGACCTAATCAAGCCAACCCATTCTTTAAAAGTTATTAGCTTCTTTCAATATATTGACTTTCTTGGATCTGAGTGAAACGATTCCTGGGCAAAGCAAAACGGTTTAAAATTAAACGTATAACAACCACAGCATGAGGGATTGTGGGAGACAGTGTTGAGAATCGGGTGGAGTTGATTTCCCATGTGCGTCTCTAATGGTGTCTGCACATAAACAAGAACTAAGCTGATCCTTCCCGCTATGCAGATGCCACATCAGTTACAGATTCAAAAATTAAAAGAGCGGCTTCACTTGCACTCTCACTGTCAATGTGTTTGCTCGCAGTCAGAAGTCCGTGTTGCTGAACCTTGGTGGTCTTCTCACATTGGAGTCGTGAATTTAAACACCTGGGCTTCCAGCACAGACTAAAAAGATGGAAAATCTCTGCCATCTTACAGTTTTTCCTCCTTGTAATGTGTTGATGATTTGAGATATTGCACCAAGAGAAGAAGAATTTAAGTAAATAACAGAAAGAACAAAAGTAGATTGTTTGTGAAGGGCATGGTGAATTGTGTAACATCTATGTAACACAATGTCAGACGTGACACGCTGGAAAGTGATTGACAAAGTCTATGGAACTTCCCATTGTGAAGACGTAAAACAATTCTTATGTTTTCTTTAACAGGTTTTATTGATAGTGTCACCATGATTGATTGTCACAAGAACCTCACTTCAAAATGCAGAAGGATGAGCAGCACAATAACTTTAAACAGCAGTTTCATGCTCTTCATGGAGGCTCAGATAATCAATATGAGAAAACTATAGTTTTTATTTGTCTGATGTAATATTCTCATCTTAAAAGTGTTTTAGCAAGAAGCAGAAAAGCATCATTACTATAACTGAAATAAAGACTTAGAAACATTGATCTGTGTGAAATAAATCTATATAATATAGATTATAGAGTAATGGGACTCCATGCTGGCAGAGTTGATGGTAGTTTTTCCTTGCAGCAAAGGATCGAGGTTTCCTTTTGCCAATTCACTGCTAGAGATAAGCAACAACATGCAGCAGCTTAATCATAATGAGTTTCTTCTTTTATAAATGTCATATTAGATTTTATGATCATGAAAGTAAAATGTGGAAGTTAGTGAATCATAAACAACTAACTGAAAAATGTGTCATTCTTAGCACTTTATTAATTCAGTTATATCTCAACCAGATAGTAATCTGTTTGATCTGTACATAAAGCATTAATAATTTATAATCTCCAATTTATTTCGGCAGCAAAATGTTGTGGAAAAAATCTGTTTCATTTTTCTAAACACCTGACAGTTTTGACCTTCTCTTGAACTTCACATCGCTGTGTTACAGAGTAACCTTTTTCAGATTCCACTTCTATTTTATTAGCATGAGTGGTGCCGACTGTCTGCTCCACCATTGCTGTCATTCATTTCATGCATTCAATATTCAAAATTCAAAGGCTGATGCTTACAACAGTTCTTTCAAACCTGAGTCGCCCAGTGGCACTGTTTAAAATTAAGACGCCATTATTTTTTTTAAGAGTTTTTGTCCTCAATGTAAAAAGGTTTTGTGTACTTCAGGGAAAAGTCACAACGGCTATGTGGTAATGGAAGATCTTGAAAAAACAGAGAAAAAAGGAGCCAGTGATCTAGTCAAGTCAAGACAAGGGAATTTTATTTGTAATGTATATTTCAGCAACAAAGCAGGTGAAAGTGTTTGCATCATAAAAACATTATAGAGTTCATTTTTCTTTCAGGGTTTATTTGCAAACACCATATTCTTCTCTATAGTTAATGCTTGAGTTTATTTTAAAATGTGAATCTTAATCTATGTAACCTTTGGATTGTTAACTCAAACTGACAAAAAATAATTAAATGCTACAAGCATTGCAATGCTATTCAGAATGAATGATATGGATGCACCACCAGCAACTCTGAAGCACCAGCAAACTTTTCTTGTCATTGCACTTACAGAGATCTACTTCAGTGATTAAAAGCTCAAGACCACTCTTGAAACAGGGTTATATTTACTACCATGACAGTGTTTATATCTACAGGGACAAACTGTAAGAAGAAAGAATAAACTGCATTAATCAGTCACTGCTTGCCCTGAACAGGAGCATCCAATGATAGCCATTTGGGATGCATCCACAAACCACTGACACGGTGCAAATATGTACTTTATTACATAACATAAAATATGAAAAGCCAACCTTTTGTTTTTAAATGTTTACTCAGAGTCTAAATTTTTCTTTGTTCTCATTAATATCACATTTTGGAGGGAAAAAATATCAACATTCTTTTGAAAAGCTTGCAAAAGTGCTCAGCTGACAATGAAATTTTAAGAACCTATAAGCAAAATCTTGCAAAAGTGTTTATACCTTTTATTGAATATCTTTACAGTTGGTTGTGAACCCACCACAAAGATCAGTGGCTTTTGTATCAATTGTAGGTGACTAACCATTCAAAGTATCGTAGTAGCATAGAAGTGGAATAATCTGAAAGTTGCAGCTTCCTCCAAGTTCTTGGGACTTGGACTGGTCTATTCTCACAAATTAAACTTTCTATATATGTTCAGTTCTTCTTGTTTCCCTTCTTTTAACCCTTCTGGCAAACATCTGGTATGGATACCTGTGACTCTTTCCTAGAGAGGAGCATTGGATACTCCTGCCAACAACTTAATGTTCTTGTGTGGGATGATACACTTTGCTCTTTCTTTCAGTGTTTAACCCTGTCTCTTTCCTAGACGCAACTACTGGGTGAGTTTTTGCTGTCACTAACTGTATGCACTTTCTCCCATCCTATCTAACCTGCTTAGTCGTGTTTCTCTCCTAGATGAAGCCAATAAACGAGTTAGGAGTCATTTACTTAGTACTTTTTTTTTTACGTAGAAAGTACTCATGAATTGGTGCTTCTGTGTTTTCCGTTTGTGTGAGCAGGCACCTGGTTCTGTGGCTGCTCACACATATCCTGGTTCTGTTGAGATGTTCCGTCAGTTTTCTTTCTGATTCTGCTATGCGTGTTCGGTGTGAGGGATGTCTCCATGTAACAGAAGTTTATTGTCGCAACCTGTTTGTTCAGGAGGAGTGAATGCATTACACTGAAAGTCAGACTTATTTTTTGTTTTTCTTGCAAAGTATCTTGAAAGATTTGTTGTGAGTTGACACAACATAAATTAAAATAATGACCTTTTATGACATATTAAACCTGTTTATGCGTTGAAATTCAAAGCTTGGTGTAAAAGTATACACTTTGTAAAATTATGAACCAGAAATCATCATTGCGTCATTTTCATTGTAGGTCAAATCTTAAATCATTTCTTTTGCAGAACTGTATGATTTTGTTTTAAATCTGTGGTTTTTAAATGGTGTGTGATTAAAACAACAGATTTTAAGCTGATTCTTAAAAAGACAGTTTACAAGAACAAAAATGCCACAATAACACCTGTTGCTCTACAAAATCATCATTTCATCTGGAGATCTTCCAATTCTGGGTTAACAATGCTAATCAGAAGTATGAGTTTTATTACTTCAACAGTTCAGGAAAAAAGAAGAAATATCATATTCCAAGGAAATACAATTTGCCATCATTTATCAGTCACTCTGTCACTTCAAATGAATTATATTTTTATATATATATATATGGAGATATATATATATATATATATATACACAATTGAATTAAAGTAAGAAAAACTTTTGACTACTTGTTTGACTGCATGTGTGTGTTTGTGCACCCACATGTTTGACTGCCTCTTACTTGTAAACTCTAATAGATAATCTTCAAAAATGGTGATTAGCACTAAGCAGTCACGGTGTGAGCAGTGTTTTTTCACTGCATGTACCATTGCCTTTATGTCTGTCCCCCCTCCCCCCACCCCACCCTTTTTTTGGCATGAGTATAACAGGGTCTGAGCTGACCCTGACAGGAAAAGAACAGCCTTTAATAACAGACATCTCACTCTGCAGGGAGCTTCTGTTTGATTTCATTGCTTGAGGCAAAGCTGTCTGAATATTACCCAAACTCCCCCTGTGCCGTGGCAGGAAGCTCAATCTCACTGTCTCCACTTCTCATATTTTTATTGGCAGCAGGAGGACCGGGGGTAGTGGGTGAATATGGGTGTGGATCAGTGTGCCTCAGATGCATGACTTGAAAGAGGCTAGGCTGACAAAGGTGAACCACTGCTGGTGAGGGTTATATGTGTTTGTGCACCCACATGTGTGCAAATACTCGAAAGCACTTCTTCCTTACCAACCTGGAAGAATGATAGATAGATAGATAGATAGATAGATAGATAGATAGATAGATAGATAGATAGATAGATAGATAGATAGATAGATGTGTATGTCAGAGGTCAGGCATTTCAATGGAAACTTTGTTCTCAGAAGGGCAGAGGGAACATTTTCGAGACCCAAACATCCAGCCTTGCCAGACAGCCTCATAACAACACAGCTGATTTGTTGCAAACTTCCCAGCCTCAATCGCATCATCAATCAAGTCTGCAGCCCTGCTGATGGAAACACAAGCACTCAGAGATCCTGTGCCCTCTCCTGCGATACACGCTGCATTATTGCACTCGTATTTTATTTATGCGCAGTAACAGTTTTATGTACCAGACCTTGTGGATGATAATGTCCATGTAGCTATAATTCTAAGATGATTTTGAAGGGGAAGCTAAAAATATTGTGTTGCCAGGGACCTTTTAGAAACCGCAACAATTAGGAAATGTGAATAAACATTGTGATTAATGATTTTTTTATGACACATTTCTGTGAAATTGACAGAAACGGACCCTTTGCATGGCTCTGTGTACGGTGCAATAAAAAAAAGTGTTTTGGCCCCTTTCAGATTTCTTCTTCTATCAGCCTGGAAAGGGTTACAAAGCCAAGTCACGTCAAAAGCTTTACAACTAAACAGAAGCACAGTGAGAACTATTATCCTCAAATTTAGAGAACATGGAACAGTAGAGAACCTATCAAACATTGGCTGGCCTACCAAAGTTACACCAGGAGCACATCAATGACTTGCCCAGGATGTCACAAAAACACTCAGAAAAACATTTTAAAGCACTGCAGGCCTCGGTTGCCTCAGTTAAGGTCAGTGTTCATGATTCAACAATAAGAAAGCGACTTGTCAAAGGGTGCAACCATGGGATTCCAGGAAAAAAAGGTGAAAACTATTTCTGACCAAAAACAAAGCAGAGGCCTATCTCACATGTAAAAAAAAAAAAATCTTGACGATCTCCAACAATAAACTCTAATATTTTGCTGAAGGTGTGCATCCTATTATGTGGAGAGCAATACCAAAACAGCATTTAAAAAAACATCACTGGTGGCCCCATGATTTCTACTCAGTTGCTGCATTTATTCTAAGGTAAAGCACTGTGGCTATGTCAAAGTCCAAACTTGACACAATTACTGCAAGAATCTAAAAAAAATGCCTGTTAGCACAAATGCTTGATGCTATTCATTGCTCTCAAAGTTGGTAGAAGCAACTACTCAGTTTGAGAAATGAGAAAGTGAGCTAGTTTTTAGCAGAATTAGTTTGGCTTTGACTGAATTTTTCCTTTAGTAAATGAAACCATAATTTGAAAACTATTTTTTGGTATACTCGGAATAACTTTGTCTGACATAAATGTATTTGATGATTGGAAACATGTAATTCTGACAAAAGAGTCAAACCAGAATAATTATGTTGGGTGGGAAAAAATTTTTTGTGCTCTACCTGAGGACAGCATATTTCGTGTTAGTTCATTAAAATCAGGAATTCCCTTAATGAATTATTCTGTTTCAATATAGAGAATTAGCAGATATTCAAAGTTTGAACGTTTGGACCCTAAAATGAATTATGTAAAATATTGATTTTTCATTCAAATAAGCAAAATGTGCTGCAATGACAGAAAGTTCCAACAGACAGAAGGCAGAGTGTTGTAAAAACTGCATATGGCACTGAAGACTGCTTATGCACACTGATACAAATCTGACACTTCAAAACGTGAGACCAGATCCAGTAATTAACTAATTGAAACCACAGTGTATGATAGAGAGTGAAAAAACTGCTAACTGAATTAAAAATAAAATGCTAAAAAAAAACAGTTTTATGTTACAGTAGAGCTGAATCTCTAATTTTACACTTCTTGTTAGTCGATAAACAGATTTTTTTCCTTTTTTTAACCCAGCATAACCACACACTGCTGTTTGCTTTGGCTTTATTTCTATCAAAATCACAAATCATTCAAGGGAAAAACTGAAATGGCAAAAGTGTCTTAAATTTTTTCTCTAAAGGCTATTGCTCTGCCTCCACTTTGCCAAATGTCCCACAGTGTGGGAGCCTGCATGCTACTTCTTCTCACTGAACCTAGGTGTTAGGATACACAGTAGTCAGCAAGATTCCCCCCTCACTTTCAGAATATGCTTCATTGAGGTTTCGAACAACACACTGGAAGATTGTGAGAAAAACTAAAAAAAAATTTAAACTCCACTAAAAACTAGTTTTAGGAACTACTTTTCCCTTGAAGCAAGTATGTGTTTGATTGAATTTAATAAAGTTAGAAGGAGACATAGAAATATGTCTCTAGAACGTTGTGTGTAACTAGAACGTTAATACATATGGCTGGAAGAAGTGAACTGTCAGGTCTTATGTGCCTCACAAATTTTAATCATGGGGAAACATTATGTCTCTTGTTTGATTATATCTCACTGCGTTAGAATACTATTGCACATTTAGATTAAATCGTGAATTCAATTCAAAAAGCGAAATTCATATATAGAATCATTGCAACACATGATATATGTAAAAGGTTTTTTCTTGATTTCTACTGTTATGGCTTCAGTTGATACAAAAAAATAGTATATTTCAGAGGTTCCATAAGCAGGACATTTTTATTACAGAAATATGCTATAACCATCTCTAAGCCTACACAGCCAGAGGGACATACTGCTGACTTGACAGTTGTCCAGTAAACAATCACTAACACTACCCACAGGGACGAAAAGTAAAAAAAAAGTAACTGCTAAACAGTCTGTTTACAGAGGACTGTTTTCACCCATATGAATGAAAAATTGAGTGGATGAAAAAAATGGTGGTAGACAAAGATGCATAAGCAGCTGGAAAAACCCAGCCTGTGAAGGGTCAGGAAACAAAGCTCACTCTGTATTTTTGATGGATCCTGTACAAAAGCCACTCCACATTGTAGGACATGAGCTACAAATGTTGCATTGTTTGTTTTAAGCCACTCCTGAAGCAGAGCCAAAAGTATTTTACCTGAACTAATTAGTAAAATGACTGATAAAAGCAGCAACTTCTGCTCCAAAAACTATTGTCATTGTGACTGATTTTCCCACAAACTTGTCTGACCTAAATCTCAAAGTGAATCTCCAGAAAATTGTCATACTAAGATTACACTAGAGTCAAATATGTCGATGATGCACTTTCATCATTTGCATTTTTGCATAGGTTATCAAAGTAAATGAGCTTCCTTTGCATATCAGCAAAGCCACAGGCAGACTGCATCCATGTCTTACTATACTGATGAACTAATTAATGCAAAATAAACCCCAACATTCTAATATTAAGTGCAGATACTGCACAGTACATTTTCATAATCTTCAATAGGTTAAATTTCTGTATTAAAACTAAATCTTATTGTAAACGTTCCAGTCAACGGAAACTGAGGGAAGTTTTATATCAGACATTCAGCAGAGCTGCAGGCTTTGTTGTTGCAGGATATGTTAACACATATTAATCCAAAATTTGTCACAACTTTAGCGTTTCTGTTTAAAACAATACTGGTATATGAAAAGTTACAAGATTTAAAGTGAGTATATTTGTAGTAAATT
>CAEGAF010072216.1:0-36715 GCA_903067075.1 Micropoecilia bifurca | reverse complement strand
CGGTCAGTCAAACTTTATTAACAAACCAGTTTTTTGACAACATTTTTGACAACATCCCAGCATGCACTGCGTGCTTCTACGGGGAAAACGAAGTCGGCAGCTGCTTACCGTAGTTGCTAGACCTGTTGCGGCCCAATATTGGTCCATATATAAAGCGCACCGGGTTATAAGGCGCACTGTCGGCTTTTGAGGAAATTTAAGGTTTTTAGGTGCGCCTTATAGTGCGGAAAATACGGTAATTGGAAAAAATCTACAAAACAACAAATTTTGGGATTCTGTGTAGTTACACTGACACCACATGGGGCAAGAGCCAAGTAATCCAAGTACTTATCGAAAGGCATGCACCTGGTTTTAGTATCAAGGTACACCAACATTTTAAAAAGTTAGGATTTTAAAACTGCTACAATTTTTCATCATATTACTAAATTGGCCTTCAAATGATTCATCATCAGGTGAGGACAATAAGACAAGCTCAATGTGGCGTTTGCGAGTGCCACACGGAATTAAGTGGAAAGCTTGGAGTGGTAATCTAAATGGATTTATACAAGTTTGTGTTCTGAAGCCTAACATGTGCCTCCAGCCGCAACATCCAACATGGTTTTGGGATCTCAAAAATCAAACCCTGACCCAAGCAAACTCAACACCCCAATGCATTTCTCTTTATCTGATTTCTATTCTTTAGTGGGGAAAAGCTGACAGACAGTAAAAACTCTGCATCTGATCACCTTAAAACTGGTCTTGGAACAAATTACGATAGTTGTCCTCTGGGGTGTTTTTTTCTTTTTCAGTATGTTTTATTTATTTTTGAGTTTTTCAGTGGCACGTCATACTTTAGCTGGGTTTTTTATTATAATTATAATATTATAATTATCTGGCTTGTAGCTTTAAATGTCAGAGAGAAAACACAGGAACTAGAGTATTGAACCTTTAGAAGTTCTGCTGCTCAATAATTTAAGCACCAAACATCTATATACCACCTAAATGGTATTTAGAGTGGATCACAATATTGCTTAGGTAAGAGGGCATGATCCAAGCCATCATCATTATGCTTGGCAAGGCTCTATGTCAAGCTTAAACACTTCCTTATCAGTCAGGCCGCACTGTGACTCTTACAGCACTGTGCTCAGGTGGGAAAGTCAATAATTTGTCATGGTGCAATTCTGAAGTCATGGTAGTTTTGATTAAGCAAAGTCACTTGCTGTGTATATGTTTTCCTCACAGTAATGTTATTACATTATTATTACACTACTGAGAGGAGGAGGATGGACACAGATGTAGTGGACTCATTCTTCTGATTTCTTAATGACTTTGCTTTGCTGAGTCCAGATAAAGCAGAGCTTCCTGTGAGGGATATTATCAGTAGAATTGTTTTCTCAATATCCCGGTTGATTGCTGTGCTCTGCATTCAATGCTATCCATATTTAAAAAAGCAAACTCTTTTTACTAAAATTGTGTTGCAAACATACAGCATACTTTCAGTACAAAGAAGCCATTCAAAAGCAGAATAAAGTTTTTATGAACCCAATTCCTAACACAGACCAACTTGGTAGATCTAGTGAATCAATCTTTTTAACTTATTCTGAAAAAAAAAACAACAAAATTTTATTTTTTCTTCTCCACATTCACCAGATCAGGTTTCTTTACCCTCCTAAATACAGGGCAGATGCCCAACGACAGAGAGCTTAAAATCTTATTCCATGCATTTTGTCATGCAGGGGTTTACGGATGTGACATTAGATATAAAGATGAGTGAGATTTGGAGGTTATCTGGAATTACAAGCTGCACACAAGAAGTCAAAGCATGAAACAGGATTCACTGCTCTGTGTTCTCTCCGGCAGGCATCTCATTCAGGATACAGCGTGACGACTAAACCTCCAAGCTCTCCAGATGAATCTATACGTGAAATGAAAAAGATTAATATTGGCACACGAACTGCACATTTGCATTAAAATCTTTTTTCTGGTTCTGACAGTTGCAGTATCATAAATTAAAAGGTGAGTCTAACATTTATGGTATTAAGGTTACCAGCAGACAATGAAAGAAATGCTTAATCTTCCAAATTACCCTACGGAATGATTGCTTCATTCGGCCTACTTCATAATGATTTAGTGCTAACATGTCATATAATTTTTAATTAACTTGGAGGGGTATGAATGCAGAACGTGGGGGTGTTACTTAGGGACTCGCTGCAATTTTAAAATCATGAGTCTCAGACAGAGTTGTTGCACGCTTTATCTACAAGAAATTAAATCAAAAGTAAATGAATATCAAGTACCAAGGTGAACACAGCCAAATCATCTGGTTCATGAGAATTGTAGCACTGAAGCAAAACATAAATCCTGAACCAAACAAAAGGCCATGTCTCTTCTTTCCCACCCCAATGCAACTCAAAGCTAAATTAATCTTAAAAGGTTTATCTATAGGGTATATTTAAGGATTTTTACAACTTTTTCTCGCAGTTCTCATCAGCCTTGAAGCTCAAATTCTATTTATTTCTGTGACCAAACAGAAAAATTATTTAAAGGTGCATAAAAACAAAAAAAAGCACAAGGCAGCCATGAATATTATGTTCTGAATGCCAAAGTATTAATTAATGATCAGCTATATCCTTACAGGGTCAAACTGAATGCAACATTGTCTTTACTCGGTTAAAAATATTTTAAAATGTTTAAAATAAATACAATCATTTTAAATCTTGCTATAATAAACATGTATAGCATGTTCACACTCCTTCACACCTGATGTCATCATGACCTCATGCTAAGTCAATGTCAAAGTGCAACAAGAGGCAGAGAAAAATGATTAACTTGGAGAAACTATTAAGAGTCAGCCAAATCAAATTATTGAACTTTGGCTTGGCTTCTGTGTGCCTTTGTCCTTATACAAGCTTATTCAGAAGGAGAATTACTTTCCTCTCCAAATTGGTCTCAATTTGATTCTTAAACCCAAACAGAGGAAACTTTTTCAGGGTTGTCAATAATTGGACGCACATCCATAAAACATATTCATTTTACAAAGAAGCTTTTTGTCAACAGGTAAAGGGTGTAACTAGGTAAAAGGTGCTGCAACAGAAGAAAGTCATTTTCCATAGTAAAGCCTTCCTTCAGAAAATTGTGTTTTAAAAATCTCTATCTGCCTTGAAAACCAACAGAAAGGCTGAATGTGGTCTATTTATGGATAACACTTTCAAGACTCGGAGGGGTTTTGCCTCTGAAATATGATAATATATGCCCTTCAAGCTGTCCGTCCACACAAACAAGCTCAAAACAAACAAAATAAATATCTGCTAACATCTCTTTGACAATCGCCAGCATCGTTTGAATACAACGCAGCAGTAGCACAACCCGACATCTCTCTCTTATAATCCTGTGCAAGGTGCTGCTTCGCCTCTTGAATTGCTGAGTAGGATGAAATTGAGCCAGTTTAACATCACAAGTCAATCAGCTCAGGCCAGACACAGTGCATCAGCCCTTGTTAGCAGTGACCTTGGAAGATAATAATGGCACTAAAGCAGATATATGTGCTGGGTAATGACACAGTGATTAGCAAAATATGCAGAAGATCATAAACACTGACATGTCTGTCTGCAGTATCTGTACAATCATTCATTTCTGCTTCCAAGAAACCCCGCTCTGTTTTTTGATAACGAAATGACAAAAGGGGCAAGAAAGTAATAAAAGGTTTGTTCTTGGTTGGCATGAGATCTTCATTGTATGATAACTTTGAGAAGAAATACAATGGTTTCACAGTGCCTAAGTATTTACAGCAAGATTTAAAAAAAAAAAAAATCCCAATTTCTGCTTTATATATTACAAAGCAACACAGTGGTATAGTTGGCAAACAAGTTTACAGACAACATGAAATCCTGCTAACACAGTACTTTCTGTTGGGAGATGTTAGATTTGCAGAAAGAACAGTGTTGAATTTTTCTGAACAAGTGTAGGATTTCATGATCTCTCTTTGGGGTGTTCTTTAAAGTTAAAGGTTCAAAATCATCTGTGACAACAAGGCAATTTAGCTACACCCTTTATAAAAATAAATACAGGCAAATGGTCTCACATGACAACCAAAGAGCGGCAATAATTCTGGAGACAGACAGCAGATGAATGGGCTAGTGGCCATTTCCAGCGGACATCTCTCACTTTTATATGGATTGGTCTGGAAAACAATTTCTATTGCTGCACGGTGCTGCTCTATGCTGTGTGAGGTACATGAAGGCGTAAATACAGCCCTTATACAGGAAATGTATCATTATTGACTTTGTTTTTGATTCACATTCTTTAAGAGGAAGTGAAAACTTGTAAATCACTTGAGTCACTCAAAGTGCATTTTACATATTTAAAAGCATTTGAACATTTTCTCCCTCTACAGTCACGGCAGTAAAGTGAACTAGCAATGTGAACTTCCAGGTTTTCCAGCTTGTGTGTTTCAAGAGTCCCTCAGAAAGATCGATGCTGAACTTAACTCCCAAATTACTCTATTATAAGTGGCGTTGAGCCAAATTCTGCTAAAATGATTGCAAGGGAAAACCTAATGTAGTTCCAATTACACCGGTTCTCTCTTGAATCAGTACATTTTATCTCACTCTATTGTGTTTATATATTAAGTCTAATTCTGTGATGTAAAAGCTTCAAATGACCATCTGGAGATCCATCTTGATTTGTGATGTTATCTTATTTTCTTCCCTTGAAACCATCTCATGTTTAGTGAGAAAAGATACCCCCCATTGTGGCAAACCTCAATAGGTAGGCCTTGTACTCAAACCAATCCCATCTGTAAGGCCTTGGACGATTATTGAAGGATAATTGGGTGCAAGCTTGTTGAAATGGAATCCTGTGATAGAGCAGGAAATTCCAGTTTCATGGACATAAGCCTGGCACACATCCATGAAAGGTTCAACACCTGGTTTCATAAAAGCCACAAAGGAAAAAAATGAGCACATGAGAGAGCTTTGAGGCTAATAAAAACATGAAGTGACCCTGGGTTTCATATGTCGATGCCAGTAAACTTCACACATAAAAAGACATTTCTCAACATGTTTCTTACAATTTATTCTCAGTGTTTCAAGTAAAATAAGGACTAAATATTTTCTGATGCAATCACATGTTTTTATGTAGCGTCTGCTATGGGTGCCTATGCAAAATAAGCATTAAAAAAGATGAGTGATACTAGTAGAATATGTTAGCGCAATAATATAGCTTGTACAGCGTGGGAAAGACTGCTAACCTCACAGCCTCCACATGAAGGTAAATCCACAGAGAGATGCTGCTAAGGAAGCTGGCTTTTCATAGAGTGCTACAGCCAAACAGATGAATGGAATGTTTAGTGGAAAGAAAAACTCTGGGATGAAAATTTGAATAAAAATAAAAATGAGTATGGCCAAAATCTTAAAAGATTTTTGCAGCAAAGAAAATTTAAAAAGTTTAGGAGAGATGCAAAAGTCATTAACTCTCACTGAGATGAGTAGTTTAAGGATCCTGTTTTATTCAAATAAAAGTTTTGAACCTGTTTGCACATCAACAATAACTTTTCAGAACAATGTATGACAAAGAAATGAGTTGAGTCGTTGAAGGGTATTTATTTTTGTTTTCTGTATTGATCGTCACTGGTGTAATACTCAGAGTGGCCATGAAAATGACAAGGTACTCTGAAGCAACATGGGCGTTACCATAGGGATACAGCTGCATCCCTAATGAGGCGACCAAGAGTGAGATGACTGTCTAGCTGACACAACTACAGACATGTTCACACAAACGAACAGCACTGTTGCTGCCGGCTGGACGGATCATGTATGGTAATTAACTGTAATGATGTAAACAAGAATTCATTCCACTACCGATGAACAGCTACCTGGTACGTTAGCAGTAGGACAGCAGAGATTTGCAGATTTAAAGTACCAGAGGAAAGAGCACCTGTCAGGTAATGAGAGCTGCATCATTTGCATATACAAGGATGTATTTTCTATCCTCCTGCTACACTCAGTTTCTTTGATCAAAGAAGAAGCATTTATCAGGTGGGGGAGGAAATATCAGAAGACACAGAGTGTTTCCGACTCAGGGACAACTCTTAATAGATGGAGCCATGCCAGAGAAAAAGAAGCAATCTTTCTGACAAGATTGCATCATTTAATGTATTAGTTTAACTTCTGAGACTTCAAAGCTAACCAGAAAACACCATCTACACATAGTTTGCTCTTTAGTTTCTCCTCTGTCAGACACAATAAGAATCATCCTAAACTTGTTAAGGTCACAACGAGGTATCTTGGGACTCCACTTTGAAAATCTCCACTAGGTTATTTTCTGCGAAACGGTTCTGAGGTCTAATCAAAGGTTTTAATGAAGCAGTTAAGCATACTACGGTTGTTCCTTTAGCTTTTCTTGGCCATGTCAAAGGCTGTGGTTCTCCACCAGCTGATTGTGAAAACGGCTGTTACTTGTGAGGGCAACATTCCCCAAACTAATGAAGGGTTTCAACCAGTTTGAGCCTAGATCAATGTTCAGATTTACCCACATTTGCTGCAAGAAAAAATTGAGCAAAGAACGAGTACTGAACCAGCAGTACTTGACAGTTAAAAACTGGTCAACTAATCTTTGCAACCTTGGTGCTACTGATGATCACTGATCCACTGGTTCTGAACAGGGTTTCTGGCTTGTTTGGAGGACCAATAAACTGTCTTTAGCAACAATTCTGGTCAAACACTGGAACTGCCTCAGTGGAGAAACCCCATGCGTATTTATGTGCTTTTCTAACATGCATATTAAAAAGTAAAAACAATAATAATCAATACAACCCTAAACCACCTGCAGCAGATTAGCAGATTTTCTTCTGTGTGCCAGTAGTTTAGCTATGTGTGAAGCATAAAACAGAGCTATACATAAATTTCACTTTAGTAGATAATTTTATTTTTCAGTACTGCAGACAAAAAACCAAGATGAAATACAAAGTGAGTGTCTCTAGCAGAGTTGTGAAACAACTGTAATGTCTGGAAACTGCTCTTTACCAGTTTGAGACCAAAAATAAGTTAATTGTTATGAGAGACGTTTTTGCTTAGTGCATAAAGAAAGAAAATCTGAGTATAAAAATAAGTATTTAAACATTTTAAAACTTTCTCAAAAATATTGGATGCCAACAGTTGTTATAAATGTTTTTGTCACCAAAACTTATTTTATTTACTTGTGCCAGTTGATGCTTTTTAAACAAAAAAAATAAAATAAATAAAAGCCACTCCAAATCTCTGTTTTGCAACTGAGTACTAGTTGTTCTTTCTATTTTGTTCTTTTCAGGATCTACATTGTTCCAAAATCCAGAGATTAAATCAATCTTTAACATTGGATCAACCACATCTCCTAATGCAAATGCAACAAAAAATTATGAATTCTGTACCATTTAAGAGCAGTAATAGGATCTGTGCACAGCAAAAATTTCTGCAATCCAAAAACACAAACGGAACTGGAAACAAATGCCACAGGAAGAGTGAAAATGGTGTGGTCTGCAAAAATCTATTGTTTCAGCATCAACTGTCACCAACTATTATCCCTGTGCTTCCTATTTCTTTGAACATATCTATAAGTGGAACCAGAGGTGAAAATGTGACACCTTTACATTCCTGCTGTGTAGAAACTGTAAAAATAGACAGAACTGCCTTTTGTTTTCCTACATTTTCTACATTCTTCAGGTCGGTTCAATTAATGTATGCTTGCTCTGATGTTTTTTTGTCTCATGGCGCCTGGCAGGAACAACATCTGTTTAATCAACAACTTCCTATGACAGTCCCTCAGTTGGGTGCAAGCTGTCGTATCTATTCTCAGATGGTACCGCAGAGGGATACGAGCCTCATAGATATGCAAAAGAATCTTCACAGCCAGGTAGAGCAGCTGAGAAAAAAGATGATGTGAAACTACCTTGAGAGCTGAGGGACTTTTCTACTACTTGACTGTGCTTTAGTACTTAACTTATTTGAAGAACATTTATTATCGTCAGTAAATTTTAACATAAAATGGAAGTACTGCTGTTCTTCTTGTAGAATAACTGGAAAGCCTTTCAGATGATTGTGATGGGCTTACCCTTCTTATAATCAAGACAGTAGCATGTTCACATCAACCCACATAGGAGATAATTCCTCTCAGGTCCCCATCAACATTGATTACCCCTCTCAAGTTGTACGAAAATGTCATATTTTACATATCCTACAATTTCATCTCACATAATGTTCTGCATCTCTCCTGGAATTAAGACAATGTTGAGGGAAACTGATGTGGGAGGGATGTTACCTTTACCCACACCTGAAGCGTCTTATCCTGCCGTGGCTGCTTCTTTCTGAATTAGGTCGCTGAGGTAATTGGGGTTCCAGTGGTCATTAATTCAAAGCTAGATGGCAGACCACCACTACCACTATGAGTATAATTGGGTCTAATTTGCCCAGTGTTGCCAATGATTTGGATCAGACAAACAGAAATGACTAATTTAAATGGCTGTGTGACCTTTTCAAAAGCTTCAGTCTAATTAACCTTTGTCGATGCATGCAGGAATGTTAAAGTAGGTTACAAAACAAATGACAACTCACTGAAAAGGGCCTGTGTAAACTTGTTTATAGTGCACAATAGCCTACATGTTTTCCTTTCACTCTGTTTGACTTATGTCATGTTTAATTATATGACTAACTAATATTTTCCTAACAGAACAGCACAATTTTCATTAATCACGGAACAAAGGCTTGTAAATTTATCTAAATCAAAATCTTCACCAATAAACATTCATACCTGAAAATTTGGCTTTGGGAAAATATGACTTTTGACATGTCTGGTGTCTGCAAAATAAGTCCAAATAATTATGCTCCAGACCCACAAACTACCAAAAACTAACTTGTTTTCATGGAGGTGGACACACCAATCCTCGTGATGATTGTCATTAGTTAAAGATAAACTTTAATATTAAGCCTCTGGATGCATTTTTATATTAAGTCAAAAGAAAAGACTTTCCCCTAAAGGCTCCAATTTGTGTTCATTTTTTGATAAATAACAGAGAATCTCCTGTTTTTCACATACTATTTTATTTTTGATTCAATATTCATAGTTAAAGGTATGAAAAATTTAATTAAAGAGAATCTGATGCTAATGCACAGCAGAAAGCCGTTGCACATGATGTGAAAAAACAGAGCTTATTCTGCATTCAGTGCAGTGGATCAGGCCTCAGTCTAGTCCCAATTCAGTTGAGTGGCTTAAACAGAAACACACAAGACAATCTTGTGTAAATAGAGAGTAGTGCAGGGTTTTCGACTGTTGGAGTCTGATTCTGTACACTCAGCAGCAGCCATGCACCTGGCTTAGGCCACTTTACAACCAAGGGCCTTTACTGCAAAAATGTTCTTAATTGCGCCACATATTAGTTTGATACCTCTTACCAACCGCTCTTAACAGTTATAAACCCATTAAAACAAATTAAGAGTTTTGAATTGTAGGCAAACAACTTCCTAATAACTTGATGATCGTAAGTCAATAAAAATTCAATTGGGGGCATTATTGTTCTTTAACTGTGTAGTTAGTCAATCTTTTTCAAAAGGGTCAAATTCACTCTTCAGTTTATCTAAGTCAATCTATCAATCTACGTTTTTAATAAAATACAGATTAGTCTTGTAATACAAGCATTTTCACATTTTGGTGAAGTTTGCTTTACTAACAAACTTCACCAGGTTGGTCATTAGTGTACTCCCAGCAGCCTTTCTTAACTTAATTTTTAAGTTTTAAACTGATTGGTTGAGTTTTATTTCAAAAACGTTCCATCTGTTTTAAACACAAACTCTTAGTGTTGCTTTCATACTTGGCAGAAAATCTAAGATATCTGAAGGGTTAATAAAACATATTTACAAATTAGAAGCATTGCATTAAAACTTGTAATATTTACTGTGGACAGAGTGAAGATGGATGCATTTCAGCTCTAAGCCGTCAGCAGTATGCAAAGGTTGGAAGCACATCCATCTTCTTCTTGTCCATAATAAATCAGACCAATGCTGACGCACTAAGTACTGGTTCTTATTATTTTTGATTCCCATCCAATATTTCACCTAATATTCTAAAATATTTACAAAACTTTTCATATATTTTCAACTTTTTACTTTTTGGACATTGAAAGAGCAAATTTCAATGCGTTTTACTGAGACTTTATATGACAGCCTAATGCATAGTAAAAAAAAAAGAAAAGTCTGACTTGTAATCAGCCCCATTTAGTCTGAATACAATCTAATGCAACCATAAGTCACCTAATTAATAAACCATCCACCTGTGCCCTGTATAGACCTCCAGAGTTTTTTTTTTAGAGAACATTAGTAGACCAAGGAAGGCTTCTGACAGGTCAGTAAAAAGGTTGTGCACATGTTTAAAGCAGTGTCAGATCAGAAAACAATATTCACATTTTTAAATATATTATAGAGCACTGTTAAGTCATCATCTGAATAATATAGAGCAACTGGAAACCTAAAAAGGCATGATTGTTGATCTAAACTAACAGAGCTGGCAATGAGAACAATAATCAGAGAACCAAGAGGCCAATTGTACCTCCACACCTCAGGTGGAAGAAGGTCTTGACGGAATATTTGGTGTGAAATCCACAAAACTTCCCTTTATGGAACGGTGGCAAGAAGCCCATGATATGTCCTGTTTGCAGATGGAATCTAATATTGCCCTTTAACAGCTACACAAATTAATATTTCATAACCCAGATGTCAAATACATCTGCAAGTTGAGGAAGGAAAGAAAGAGACAGGAAACTGTCTGTCTTGAAAATAATGCAGATGAAAATAATGTTGGACAGAAATGAGAAAAACCCCAAATAAACAAAACTAAACACAAAACTAAGCTGTATAGGGACGTAAAAAGTGGCTACATTGTGCAAGCAGATCAGCAGTAATCCTCTCATTATCCTATCCCAGTTAATGGCATGGTTTACTTTGCAATGACAACAACCCAAGTTTGTGCATCATCAAATTTCCTTTCTACCAGTCTTTACAAAATAGGACCAGAAGCTGCTTGCATTCTCAAATAATAATATGCCACAAAACAGGGAGAAAAGTAGGTAGAGGAGAGATGTGTGCATGATCTGTTCAGAGGATACATAAGTGATGACTAATTAATCATCTGGGAAGCTTGCAAGCCGAAGGGAAATGGAAGAGGGACTAAATCACTGGAGTTTGATATGACAGCATTTGGACACATAATAGAATGAAAGGGTCTCCAATGGACCCACTGTACAACAGTAAAAAAAAAAGATTTTCTATGCAAGAATCGATCCACATAAATAAGAAGGAAACGGGAAAACTCACGCCAGAGTTCCTGAGAATCCTTTTAAAAAGCTTAAAAAAGGGTAAATGACAAGGTTATATCCAATAACACCTTGGAATCACCTTGTTTCACTCCTTTCATACTGCTTTTTTTTTTTTTTTTTTGCTTCCTTTCATGCAAAACATGATTCAGTCTGGACTATCAGCTATCATCTTCAAGCAGAATGTGCATCCTGATTTGTGTCACTGAGTGATATTGTTTTTTGGGGAATGCATTCTGGGAACACCGTTGAGCAGGATGAATGAAAGCTAATGCTTCTAGCAGCCTTGGAATGAGCCCACAGAGAAGGGTGGTTAATCCTATCATTCTACACCATTCATGCGCAATCCACTTGGCTTTCAGCTTTTTTTTCCCTCAACAGGCAATTTGTGGCTTCCCTGCTGGATCGCTCCAAAGCCACTGTGTTATGACTACAAAACACTTCCAAGGCCGCCTGGGAGTCAGACAGGAGGCCACTAAATACAGTCTGCGACCCTGTCACGGCCCGTGCTGGCAGCTGCCAACCCTGCTGCCTGCTGCCAAGAAGAGCTTAATGACAAATACTTTCAGAAGACATCCCATTGTCAAAGTCATGATTGGATTAAGCTAAATGCTTGTGTCTTATTTTCACAATCTCAGTAAAGCTGGAATTATAATCAAACATGATGATTTGGAGAAACTTTGGGAATACTGGTTTTCTTAGCAGCAATGCAAAAGGAACATTTGATACGATCTGTAAAGTAAAACATCCAACAGTCCAACCCTGAATAACTCCCAGATGGTGGCATCCCTCTTTTCATAGCCTTTTTTTCTGTGACAGATGCCATAGTTGCTTCCCAGGAAGAATCTCCACAGCCTTCCATAGCTAACCAAGGCAGAAGACCCATGTTTACGGTTCCATCTGTCTTGGTATCACTGGATCTCGGTGCAGCGTTAGGCACAGCTGATCACAACATACTGACTGGTAGACTGGGTAAGTGGGTGGGATCTTCTGGTATTGTGCTAATTTGGTTTAGATTTTACTTGGCAGATCAGAACTACATCGTGTAAGTTGCCAAGCATAAACCTAAGAATTCAAAGGTGGGGTTCCACAAGACTGTGTTCTCAGGCCACTTTTATTGAGGACTAAAGCACTCCACAAATATAAGGCTCTGACATACTTCATTCAAAGCTGAACAGTCAGTGCACAGTGACATGGTTGAGGACTGTTTATAATTTTCCTTTTACTTAGAGCTTACATTTAACTTATTTAAAAATACTTTCCTTGTTTTTGACATTTCTTTAGCCATGTTCCTTTACTTTCACCCATTACAAGTTTGCATCATCTCTAGGCTATTTGGAGGAGGAAGAGATTCCCACAGGTAAAGATTTGTTACCAACATGATCGGTTCAGTTTTTACAAGGTGAATGCAGGTCTGTGCAGAGCTGAACAGTAAGCATATCTAAGAGGTTGGATTGTACCATTAAACCTAAAGCACATACAGAAAATCATTGTTTTCTGCTTCCTGTCATGTATAAATTCATACATGATTTTCCTATTATGAAGAACTCTTAGCAAACAGACCATAATATCCAGTACGCTGTATCCATCTCAGTAATCATTATTAGCCTTGTTAAATATGTCTGGGCTCAAGCAAATATTGACAACCTGCTACAGCCTCTTCATGCTTATTGACTGCCAAAGTAGCATGATTATCTCCATTCGCACATTCATATCTGCTACAAAAAATAATCCATATTTCTCACTAGATGTTGTATTTGGATCTGTTGAGGAGACCAAAAATAAAGTGTAGCATGATATGCACTGAGCGGTGGAGGAAGCTGTTTAACAATGTGCTGCTCACAATCCCAGAGCTGCAACTGTACTCCCAACGCTGCACGGCTCCCTGAGTCGTCTCTTATGATGCTGCAGAACCTACCCAGCAAATATGACTGTGGAGGCTGTGGTCAGTCCAGAGCTCAGGGAGTAGTAGCGTCCTGCTGCGCTTTCAACCACAAACAAAAACACTAAAGCATAAGAGTGTTCCAGGGAAAAGGAAAATGAGTAAAGAACACTGAAATTACACAAGATACAATAATACTTATACTTATCCCTGTAAGACACAGAGAGAAGACATGAATGCACACATGCACTAATGCATGGTAACAAGTCAAAAAATAAGCATTAGTCAAATGATCTGGAAAACCAACCACTATAGACCACAGACCTTTACATGCAAAGTACTGTTGGACTTTTTTTTTTTATATGGCATCTCAAAAATGAAGTTATGCACATAAAGAAAACACAGGGTGAATTCAAAAGTGAAATCAGATGGAGCCTCACACAGAAATGTTGAGGTAGATGATTAATTACATTTCATATGTAAAAAAATATGAGATGCGCAAAGACTCTGACAAATAGTAGATGTATTCAAGGAGCTCAGTAGTACCATTTTATACATAGATAGCAATACCAGAACTGAAAGCACTTTTTCAAATCTCTGTAGATATTAATATCCTGATTGTAATCTTTTCTTACTTAGAAAATTACTGTGATACAGGAGACGCTAAATGGCAGAAATGATAATCGTTTTGAAATCAAACAAACACGGTTTAAGTGTAAAAATGGTAAGACAGAGCAAATTTAAAGTCTGAATCATCTCATGCTGCACACAGCATCACTGCCAGGGTTAAACAGCAGGCATCTTGGCTTAGCCTCATTGTAATTTTTCACATGGAGTCAATCCCCAGGAAGTCCTAGACCCACATAGCATGAATTTGCTTTGGAGCCAAAGAACTGTGAGTCTAAATAAAATCTTTACATCTTTCTTTACATTCTAGAAAAATTCAGCATGGTGTAAAATTTGTATAAAAACCTGCACATGTTTAAGATATTGGACATATACTTAAATAATTTAAAACTATCAAAGCCTCATCAAGTGACTAAAACTGGACAAATCTAGAGCAGAAAAAGTAAAAATAAATGCAAGAGCTACATTGGAATGAGATCAAGAATCTCCTCAATGTGTGATGTAGTCACATGCTGCTTTTCTCACAGCTTTATATTACTTTGCAACAAAAACAAGAAAACAAGTGACAGAATTTTTAGTAGCTACTCAAATTTTAAGAAAATAGTAGAAGTTCCAAACTCACACTGCATCTTCAATCTTCTCACATAAACATCTTTCACAGCAGATTCAGCACAGTTCTTGGCAAAAAATATTTTTTACATTTAGTCAAATTAGAAACACGAACATGTGATACACATAAAATCTCTAAACTTGCATGATGTCTGTCAACATCCTTTTTTCCAAGTCTTGCTACACATTTTCAATTGTACTTAGTATATAATTTTATCCATTCTAACACATGAAAGTGATTTAGACCACTGTATCTGTGGCTGGAGGTTTAGGATTGTTATCCAGCTAGAAGGTGGACCTCCGACCCGATCTCAAGTTTATCTCCATTAGCGATCCCATCAACCCTGACTAGATTCCCTGCCATGCTGAAGAAAATAATCTTTACAAAATGATAATGCCACCACCACAAGGATAATTTGTCCGGGGTGATGTGTCACATTCTTTCACAACCAAAGATATTGCTTTACAAATAGGCCAAAAAGTTACTTTTTGGTGTCATCAGTTTGATTCTCTGGTTAATGCTCTTCCTGTCAGTTTGCCTCATGTGCACAACACTCCCTAAAGCTAAAGTAAAATGCTACAGCAGTTTATAAATTACAAGGAGAATTAGTATTACAGCCTTAGAGATGACTAAAACAGGTTTGCAGGTTTGTCATTCTTTTCTATTTTAAGATAATGGATTGAACAGCGGATGGTGAGATGGTTAAATCTTGGTATATTCCTTTATAAACTAACTGTGCTTATCCCTGATGAGCTGTGATAGTCTTTTTGATGCTAGTAAAACAATCTTAAAGGCCTTCACAGAACATCTGCATTTATAGTGAGAAAATTACACACAGCTCAATTTTTACTTTGAAAACACATGGCAAGAGTAGAGAGCTAGCAAATTTGACTTATTTTCAGCACAAGTTTGCCTTTTTCATCCACTGGTGTTTGTCATAACAAATCTTAAAATACATTGAAGTTTGTGGTTGTAACCTGGAAGAATTCAAGAAAGTTTAAGCAATGTTGAACACCTTTCCAATGTGTTAAAAAGTGCATTCAGCATCTGAACCTGTGCATTCTGCCTGTGTGCAGAAGAACAAAAGTGAAACTTGCTGCCCTCATTAATTCAAGCGCATTTGTCCCATTTCATGCCAAAACGTCTGCTTTACTGGGAGTCTTTGATCCCACTGTGACTAACGCAGCACGACATAAAAGGGTAGAAATTAGCTTTTTTTTTCCCTTTCTAAGCTAATTTATTATTTCTAAGAATAATGTTAAAAGTTCAATCAAACACTTAAGTTCTTTAAGGTAAAGAAGAAAACATTTTCAGTCAAGAGATTTGGTGTAATTCTCATTAACAAGATCTTCACACATCTGACAACAAGAAAGTTTTGCTACCTGAAGCGAAACTGAACGCTAACAGATTAACTAGCAATCACTGCTTTCTCTAAATCTTAATGCTTAAATTTATTTGCGATAGGGTTTGTCTCAACTCCTATTACCATTTAAAGCCCTGGAATCCTCATTAAGAAGCCAGAGATTTAAGATTTTCAATTGAACCCTCTCTCGCTATTTTATTCACCCCATAGTCCTACTTAGCAGGGTGCCCATCTTACAGACTGCAGTTTATTTCTATCAAACTGAGACACTTTTGGATTAGTCGATAGGAGCTTAGGGCTGATCAACTAACATAATATTGACCATAGTGTGCTTTGCAACAGGAAGCTGCACGATTGTTAGCTAAGAATAAGTAGAAGGCTTTAGGATGCCTACCCAATGGAGATCACGGATACTGAGGTAGAAGCTAAATGTAGACCAAACAATGATTTGAAGTAAGAACCAACTACTTTTTTTCTTTTCTGACCAAGAGTCTCCACTGTTGTTGAAGAATAACACAGTAGTATAAGTCAGTATAACAAAATGGACAGTGCCCCAGATAATTTAAGGATCAGTCAATCCCTACAAGGACAGTCGATCACAGAACATTGTTTTCACTGAAGCCCAGTTCAGGAGATTTCAACTTTATAAATACAAGACAGAACCCCGGCTGCTCCCAGTGAAACAGGATCACTGTTTCTTGTATATGGATTATTATATAAATAAATCAAGAGATGGGCCCACAGTAACTAATGCTTTGGAATGTGCAAGAAACAAGAAGAGAACTGGGTCGATTATGGAGTGAAGCACACAAGCTGTTATGATATTGTTGAGAGGAACATGGTGGACTGGACCCAGTGCTTCACAGTAGGAGCTCTCGTTTGCTTTTAAATGTCAGAACGTATCAAAAATAAAATAACATTTTATTAGTTTTTACCTAGTGTCTGTTGTGGCTCTTGCCCAGATAATTTTTTTTCAAAATCAAAAACTTTTTAGGACACTAAACTAGAAACTGTGATGCTGCATCTTCAATCTTCTCAAATATGCCTGTTGCACAATGACTTGCAAGCATATTTTTATATGTCACAGACACAAACTTCAACATATTTTGTTGAGAGTCGGAATGATTGGTCAACACAAAATGGCGCATAGCTGTGAGGTGAAAGGATGTGCTTGAAATCTTTTACATATAGAAATCTGACTAGAGGGGCTTGCAATTCTTTATCTCTGTGTAAGCTGATTATTTGCAGTCAATTGCCTTCAGAACCTATTTACAGACTAAGCAGAGTCCACCTGTGTGTAAATTAATCTCAGGATAAATACCAGAGTCCTGTGAAGTTTTCGGAAGTTCTTTAGAGAACAAAGCTGAACAAAAAAACAGAAGACCAAGATACAAGGTTTGAACATGTCATTAGATTCTCTTCAATCAAATGGGAGGAGTACAGAACATATTTTAAAAGGTGGAAAATGTGCAACTTCTTTGAGCCTTATATCCTGTTCTAATGTTATTTCCTCAGTAGAAAACATACGAGGGGTGTTAATTTGATTCATTCATGCATTTAAATAAAAATATCCTAGAATTTCCCATGGTAGCTATTTGAGGGTGCCTAAGCGCTTGCTCATTCAATGCGCCGCCTGTTTAGCCAAAGCACCGCATTAGCGCTTCAGTCTCCAACCGAGCTCTTGACCCACTGATCACCCCTTGCCGTACCTTCCCCACACAGCTCTACCAGACTAGAGGCAGCAACAATTATCAAACAGCTGGTAGGACGGCACATTTGCTGAGCTCTTCACACAAAAAACAATGTTCCTAAGAGCAACTGTAAATGGCATCATGGAGTGTTGCGATGATGTGCTGAAGGGGAAGTGTCAGAAACTGCATTGACTTCTTACAGACACAGGGGCCAATTTCAAAGCATCAGATACAGCTATGATGCAAATTCAAATTTCTTTTATGTTATTTTTGATATATAAAACATTTTCATAACTGATCAAATAATAGTTTCTATGATCAGTTTAGAAAATGCACCCCATGACCTCCATTTCCTCTTTCAGTCACAGTTGTTCATCTAAAACCAATATGCCAGGCAAGGAGAGCATTGATCAGAGAAGCATCCAAGATCCCCATGGTAACTCTGGATGTGCTGCAGGGACCTATATTTCAGATGGGAGACCATACTGGCCAGTGTCAACAGTACAAATTCTGTTGAAAGAAAGTCTGATGAATACCTGTTTGGCACAAGACATGTAGGAGACAGAGAAATTGTGGGAAAAGCTGTCCTGGTCAAATGAGACCAAAAAGTAAGTAAGTAACTAAAAATTCCCTACATGCAAATGTTATGTGTAGCAAAGGAAAATTGGACAGCCTGGCTAGTCCAGTGAGACTAACTTATGCGTGAAATGTCATAAGCTTTGAAATGGAGGCTGGGCAGCAGCACTGTTAGCAGGACAAGGTTTACAGCTCAGCTGACCACCAACTGAAGGTACTTTAGAGCTTACAGCTATGCACTGCCCAAACAACAAACCCAGGGATTTGGAGACCTTGATACTGTGACGGATTTCTAATTGATGTAATACACTAAGGGACATTATCACCAACCATAAGAAAGTACCACAATTTGTTATATTGTCCTATTGTAAATGGCTACTTGTATAGCACTCTGTCAAATTCAAAATCATTCATGTACCATTAATACACGAATTCACAAGATATTCATGATAAGATAATGGATTATAACCACAGGACATTAAACCAACATTGCAGATTCAACGCATAATGATGGGCTGACATGAATCACCAATGACATCTTCAGGATGTGGAGTGCATATTTTATAAAAATGACAATTCTTCATACTACTTCAAAATCAGAAGACAAACTCACTTCTAAACAGCACATACAGTATGTCAGACATTTGGTTTCACAGCCCGTTTAATTGCCACCAAGAGGAGTTTGTAAAGGATTCTGTGTCACTAACAATAAGTCATCAGCTGAGCAGGGGTTTGTCACAATCATTTTTAATGAGACTGGCAGTCATCTATGTCTCTCTGTAGGTGAGTGCCTCCACTGATTGGCCTCTGATGAGGCAGCAGGGCAGTAGGTTGGCACCAAAAATGTGATTTCTGGCTCTTTGGTGTGATACTGATTGGTCTAATGTCTAAAAACACTGAATCGCCAAGTTCAGATTGAAACACAGATTAAGGTTTAAGGAGGTAAAGAAGGAATATTAACAATAACATGAAATAAGAACTTTTTTGTGCATAATCTGTCAGATGACTCCCATAAAAAAACATGTTAAACATGTTAGGTGGTTTGTGCCAATGTCCTCATTTCCCTATAATTTGCTATAATTCAATACTGATTTTAAGTGTGTGTGTTTAAAAGGAAAGAAAAGAAGTTTGAAGGGTTGAAAGATTGCAAGATTTATACCCTCTTAATCACCTTCTTTTGTTGCACATTATTAACTATTTAAAAAAAAAAATCTAACACCGTTTGAAAATTTGACAAGCGGTAAAGTTTTAGAAGTTGCTTCTCAAACAAAGAGAAAAACAAACAGCTATTTACAGTTGAAAGACAGGTAGGCTTAAACAAAGGCGTATGATTTATTTGAACATCTTCCAAATGCCATGCCAAAGTTTTCTACATGAAAAGCTTTCATTTAACAACACATTACCATTCTGCTTTGTTTTCTTTTCCTTTTGTTTAAGCAAAGAAGATTAAGCCAATTTTCAGAACTGTATCTAAAATGAAGAGTGCTAAATCCTCCCGCTGCTGTACTTTTTCCAAATTTAAATGCTACTTTTTGTGCTTTTTAGACTCTGAAGAATTTAAACATATTGTTTCACTTGCCAGGGTGGAAAGCAAAAATACTGTACTCACCACAGTCCTCAACTCATTCTCCTTCACCAAATCCAGGGAGTTTTCATAGCAGGAGGTAAGATCGTGTATCTCTTTATCGCCAACATGACCTCTAGCCACTGGACCTACAGTGTGGATCACATCTGTTGGAGGAAGAGCAAATATTTTCAGAAACAATAGCCAACACCAATCATAAAAGAAAAGTTGGGAGTTTTTTGTGTGACAGTAGAATTTACGGCCGAAGCCGTTCTTTCAACAAACCACGGCTCATACCGGATGTGAGCCATTTTGGGAAGAAGAAATGGCAAAAGATTTCATCCTTTAAATGTGCAAATTAGTAGAGACATCCCCAACAGACTTGCAGCTGTAATCAACTTTGCGTTGTCTGTTATTTAAAATTCCAATAAAATACACAGCGATTTGTGGCTATAACAATGGGTATTAAGTGTTTTTGCAAACCTCTACATAGCAGCTGAACAGCTGAGCTTGAGGTTTAAGAATCTATACGACCATCAAAATAAATGATAAGATAATAAAGTTTGTCCTCGCAATAAGATCACTCATGTAGACAATTTAAGCAACTCTGCCTCAAAAGAATGCATTAATTCAGATGCTTTGATAGGAAATCAATTACAGATTCTTTCATGCCATCTTCTCAATTATTGATGTCTCCACATACTCTTTTCCCCTCACAAAGTAATATCTTCACCTGTCAGTCACTGGCTGCATTAGTGGCTTGGCCAGTTTGAGGAATGCAGCTTCTTAATTGAATCATAGGCGTGATGACAGGAAAATAAGACAGTCGAAACGGTGACTTGACAGAAATGTAATCTTCTGCATTCTGCCTTGCAACGTTGGCATTGTCAGTGTCGGACAGGTCAGGTCAATGTCAATTAAAAAAAATGTATTCTGCAACAGGCGTAAATCACAACAGAACATTCCCCCATCAAAATTACAACACAACTCGTACTCCCATTTGGTAGCCATATGTTGCAGTATTCATCCAAAACCACTTTCCTGTAAACAAACCCTGCATCGACTCAACAACCACTTAACATTTTCTCTATGTTTAAAAGAAATATGGACATTTAAAAGAAAAACATAAACAAGTTTATATCTAAAGCGTGACTTGTCTTATTGTACATTAGCTTCTGCCTCTTTCCCAGTGAACGATAGGCACTAGTCTCTGTAAGGTTAAGTAGGTACAGACAACAAATTTATGATGGATATTTGTTTACAAAGACTTTTCAATCAGCAGAAATCCACAAATTATTGTTCTGATCTCATTTTAGATGCACTGAATCCTGTAATATATGATGCTTATGAAACCTAATCAAAATTACTCTGAGTGACTCCTACTATTAGACACAATTTATTATAGTCAAATAAGTACATTTCCTTTTGACAGGCAGTCAGTAGATTACAGAAAAATATATAGGACAGGTACAAATTTACACATGGTCTCAACAAACTGTACAGTGAGTGATGGCTGTTTCTTATGCCCAACGTTATTGGGTTTGAAAAGACGAAACCTGCAAAAGGCACTCAAACTCAACCATTTGTAGTCAGTATTTGATTGTGAACCATAATTCATGTGTCTGTATTTTTGTGGGTATCATCCATTTTAGTCAAAATGGGATTATGTTTCCAAATGTAAAGCAGCATCTAACTTAACCTGGCAAATCTCACCACATGTTGAATTAAATGTAGATCAGCTCTCGCCCATACATTTGCATTTTAGTGCATCAACCTGTTCTGTTTTTGCTACTGCAATATTGAATGCAACAGAATTTAGATCTGGTTCAGGTGAGGTTATTCATGGCAAGCCCTGCAGTCATGTGTCCTTGTACATTAACTTACCCATTTATATTTTATACAAAACACAAATTGTTTTCACTGCCAATGTAAGCAACTGTAAAGCAGCTCTCACCATTTCGAATAACACCAAAGACTACACATTATATTCAGCTCTTTTTTTGTTTTATTTTCTAGGGGCCATGAGGACAAAATGCAGTGACTGTTGTGTTGCTTTCAGGGTAAGATTTTGTTTCGGCGAGAAGTAAAACAACAAGGAGGGCTTGAGGCATTCCAAGATGAGTCATTACAGGAAGGGAGCCGTCTGTTTCATTTTCTTTTTTGTTTCCACAATAGCAGGAGGAAAACTGGCACAACATTGTTATAATGGGACAAGTGGTAAGTTGTTTTTCCTGCATATTTCATGTACTTCTACACTACAAAAAAGGCAATATGCCAATTAGAGAGTGGACAAGTGCCAAAAACCAGAGTACTAGTGAATTCATGAAAATTTAAACACCTCACCAGGTTGGAAAACTCCTCTTGGTTGTTGTTTTTTTTAAGCAATTTTACATTAAATAAATATTTATACCACCTTGTATCAAGGGAGGGCTTCCAAAGAAAGGACAGTCAGTCAACTAGTACTGTGAAAGGCTCTTTGTAAAGATCCAGAAGGAATTACATTCCAGCCTGTAGGAAAAATTTATAAAAATAAATATTTGTCTATCAAAGATAAAAAAAAACAAGACTATTTCATATCTTTAATGGTCAATGCTCTATTCAAAAATATTAAATACAATATTGATGAGCATGTAAATTTGATGACATTTTCCTTCTTAGATCTTAGATCTTAGATCTTGACTTTTTTGACAAAACCACATTTTGTCAAAAAAGTCAAAGGATATTGCATGTTTTTTGTTATTAAACACTAAAAATTAAACTGTTCTGATTTGCATGATAGTGTCAAGTCACAGTGTTGGTACTGTGTAGTAGTGGTTATCACTATTACAAAACATGCATATGAGGTTCATTTTTGATCTTAAACTGGCTGCAGGAGTGAGTGTGTGACTCCATCTCTTTTGTGTGTCCATGTTATAAACCGGTGGTCTGTTCAGGGTTTACCCCCCGCCTTCAGCTCAGGGACAGCTGGGATAGGCTCCAACCTCCCTCATGTCCCTGAACATCCAGCTTAGTAGGAAAATAAATGAATATAATTACCCAACTCCCTCACATTTATTCCCACCGAGGATCCCCTCACACGATTTAAACAAGATAAAATTCCAGCTTTATTATTTTCTTTACATTTTACTTTGCTTTAATAATTGTTTCGTCAACTATTTTTATTAGATGCTTGGCAGCTTTACCTGCCTTGGCAGGTAAACCCTGAGTTATACTCAGTAACTCAGGGTTACTGGGTATAAATTGAGTCCAAAGTTTACTGTACTGCAGCCTGGACAATCATTCCTGAGGAGACTTCATCATACAAAAACAAAATATGTATTTATGTAGTTTTATTACATCATGCCTTTCACTTTTCATTAAAAGCTAAACAGTTCTCATCTGTTGTCAATTATGTTGGTTTATTGACACCTTTGTTATCCTGGTGTGAACGGTAGTATCTTTGGAGTGTATGTGTGACTTTGATGCGCTTCAGTACTGAAAGTTAGGAATTAAAAGAGGTAAAGATCTGTAACATTTGTGTTTTAAAAGCTAATTTGTTCAGTTTGCTTATAAAGTACACCTGTAAACTTATACATTTTTTTCATGGTGATGTAAAAACAGAACCCCAAGAACTCCTCAAGCAAATTCTAGCATGAAAAAATATGACAGAGGGTTAAACTATTTCAGCATCCAGCTTTAAAATGTCAAATGCTCCAGTTCATGTTAAGTGTTTGCTGGCATTTAGCAGCTGAACTGTAAAGGGGATTATGAATATCAAATGTGGAATACTAGTACATTCTTAACCGTAAAAGGCAAAAGCAAGAAGGGGGATTTTTTTTCCTTTTTCTTTCAAAATGATAGAGACATCCCCAGTGGAAAGTGATTTTCTACTTGGACAGGACAGACTGGACACTGAATGACCCCTTAATATACCAACTGCAGAGCATGTGTGAGAACATCTTAGACAAGCCTACTAAAATATTCCTCCGCTCCTCCCAGAGCTGAGGAATAACTACCAAGGGGACATGCTCACTTCAAAGACGCCACTTTCTTCGCAGCTAAAAAATCTTTTGAAATATCTAGACTTCATTTAGAAGTGAAGCACTGTGCTATTTCAGGGACGGGATGAACACTTCAGAGTCTAATCAATCTTTCATTTTTACTTGCCGTTTCTGACTTTGAGGCTGTGTTACCGTTTCTCATCATAACAATCCTAAAGAGCTCCAAGAGCTTGCACTTTTCTCTCACCACCAAGATTATCCTACAATACTATTTTTGACACAACTGGTAGCATAATGGACATTATTTTATATTTGAAAGTCTTAAAAAGATTCGCAAAGAACATACTTTAACTACCTCTGAACACCTAAGTCTAAATGAATTGTGAACTAAATTAGCATTTTGTTTATTTCATAGAATCTTGTAAGGAAAAAGGAATTTCTAGTTCATACTATATTGTTTTTGATCAAACCGAGTAAAACATCCATGACAAAGTGATATTGAAAAATAATTGGAATGTCTCAAAAAAGATGAACATGCAGAAAACAAAACACATTTTATGGTGTGAAACACTGGGACTTTTTTTAATCTAAAAGATACTTCATGTCCCTCTGCAACTGTTTGTCTTCTTTATGACTGAAAGAAATTACAATAGTGTAATGCTTCAGAGCAAATTGGACCAAAAAAAATCAATAAATAGGGCAACACACGCTGCAGTTTGCCAGTCATATTGATGATTTTTTAAGTTCCTTCCTCTAAAAACATCAAACCAAAACAACTGAAGAGGAAACATCATTTAGAGAGAAGTTTAAAAATGAGGTACACAAGAGCAGAAATGTGTTTCCACCCCCTGCAGTTTAACTTCTGAACAATACTACCCTAGTCTGTCAAATCATGTACTTTTACTTCACAGAGTTAGATGATAACTGTCTCATTCACTTAAAATAAAGACAATCTAAGTATTCTGAAAATGATAACTTCTATGCAGGTTGCATTTATTACAAGTCATCAAAAATATAAAACTCACTGAGGCAATGGTGTTCCTATAAGTAGCAGTATAAGATAATACACTTCTCTCTCTCTTTCCTACTTCCTGTCAAGCTACCATTGAATAATGGCAACAAAAAAAGCTTAAAAACTGAAGAAAACAAATACACGTCTCCATAGACATAAGACTCTGTGGCAAGGACAAGATTTCAGAGCTGTTACCAGCTTAGGGACCTCATCATGGAGATCAATGTTTCTGTGAAATTTTTAAGAGTTTGGACGTTACATCTGAACAGTGCTGCATAGTATTAATGATTCTAAACAACTGTGTCAACTGCTGCAAATCCTTCACAATAAAAGTGAACTTTCTGGAAACAACAAGTACAATACCTAGTAAGGGTAACCATATTTGAAAAAAAAAAAAAAAAAAAAAACCCAGTAACATGTATTTTCATATGATTGCTTATTGAGACCCTCTCAGCATGAGCACAGCTGTCCCCCGTGTCGGTCGCAGAGGATTACCAAATGAAGTGTGTACACCCACTCGGACATGGACCCAGTGTTGTCATGGTGACGGGAGTGCAAAGTGATCCCCCGATGGCCACTGAAGCACCCGTATAAAACTAGGTTTTTTTTTATTTCTTTTTTTTTTTTTAGTGATCTGGAATTATCTGCGGCATACTGAGCAGGTACAGTTGTTAGTGCATTAATATTCCCTTTTTAAAAATGGATTAAGGGTTTCTTAGTGATTATTCATACTCTTTGCTTTCAAAGTGCTTTTCCGTTGCGAGTGTCACTGATGTGCTTTCACACTAAAATAGGCTGAAGTGTAAAGAGCAAAGGGGGGGTGCAGGTACAAAAGGATGATGACAGACCATCACACTCTCATGCAATATGACAGGAATGCTTTTTCCTCAGTGACCAATGATTACTTTATGTACTGAGAAAGAACAAAAATTGTTTTCACTGACTTGTTTCAGATCTTGCTGTTTGTTGCATAACTATTATTTTAACATGAAAGATTACACTGACAATATAAAGGGGCCATTCTTTCTGCTATGAGTTTCTGTTCTCCATAACAGAAACGTAAAAAATGACGTTTCTATCGATTGTTAGACATGGCAATTAAAAGAAATAAAATGAAATTTTCCCATCGTAGAGATTTAAAACTAGACAGGAATATATATATAGTGTGTGTGAACACATTCAAAGGGAAGTGAGGTAGCATACAATACAGACTGCACAGCATTCAAATGTCAAGAAGCTCTTTGAGCGAAAGAAAAGACCACTTAATGTGAAAGCCATCTCTCAGCCTGCAGGCTTTTATTTTTACAGCTTTTACTAAACTGAAAAAAGTGAGAAGTGTAAGCGTGCGTGTGTATGAAATTTGGACGCAATCGAGTATGCGTGTGTGTGTGTGTGTGTGTGTGTGTGTGTGTGTACATGTTGACCACATGCTGAAGGACACCAGGGTTGCAATGATTGTTTTGCTGTACACATGCTGTAAGAACGGCCTGGGTAGCGTCTGCAGGGACGATGGGGAGCAGAGCAGAGCGAAGACAAAGGCAGAAAGTCACCAAGCAGCACTGCCGGCTGTTTCCACTGCTCTGGGCTTACCATAACATTTCCCAGAGCATGAATGAGCAGCCAGGTGACACCACTCCTAACAGCTTGCTGCGTGATCGTTTTTCACCCTTCCAAAGCATTTACTAAATGTTTGCAATGACACCAAATCTTATAGGTTTTTTTAAAAGCAACAAAACAAAAAAAGAAGTAATTGAATGTGACATTTTTGAGACTGTCTGAATTCTCATCTGCTTGAAATAAAATTTCTTTAATAGCATATTTCTTGAATAGCATCACTAGTTTTTAACAGTTTTTTTTCTTAGAAATTTGTGCTAATCATGTCAGAACAGGATGTTCACCATCCTGACCGTGTTTTGAACAACACAGTTGCAAAACGCGGGGATTGATTAGTCTGTGATTGGATAAAAATCTAAGACAGTCAGAGATAGAGTATGACAAATATGTTACAGGAGTGTTTGTAACAAACAGGCTCAAACCCAATACACACTGAAAAGTAAGCAGTTATAGAAGAAAGAGGATGAGAGGCAGGATTCACCATCAGTGGCTACAAAGTGTCAGAGGCAAAAAGTTCAAAATCAACATCAATGTATGCTGGCTGATGTTCTCTGTGATGCACCACGGGATGAGGGATGTGAAGCATTTTCTTATTTATTAGTTGGAATACCTTTGTTTGCTTTAGTTCTAACATGAGGATACTGGAGAGATTATTGAAGTTTTAGGGCATGTTGACATGACATTGTCATGTAGTTCCTGCAGATTTGTCCACTTGACATCCGTGATATAAACCTCCCATCCCAACATGTCTCAAAGGTGCTCAGTGGAACAAATATCTGCTGATTCAGCAGTCATTCAATTACATTACACTTGTCACATTTAAGAAACCAGTTGACAGTTTCTTAATGACATGGTGCATTGTCCTGCTGGGAGTTACACAAGGTAAATAAAGGGACAAATATGGTCAGCAAAAATATTTGGGCAATGTGCGGCATTCAATAGTGATATTAGTGGCCTTGCATTTGGTCGAGAAAATATCCCCCAGATGATCACTAGTCAGAGCCATGCTATAATACTGTTTACACACTAAGTTCTGACACTATACAAATTTCACAGCCCGTTTTTTGATTGTTCCTTAGAGCAAAACAATGCAGTCATGAAGCTCAAATCACTGATTTCTTGAGCATGACAGTAGTGTTCTCCAGTGGCCTTGAGAATCACCAGTAGTTTTATGATGGGGACGAACAGGAGATTCACATTGTGGATGTGCAGCTGACTAATGTGCAGGAACTCAGATGCTTTTATGTAAATATAGAGCAAAATCTCTAAGGAGTAGTTTTTGAAGGTTTCTTGGCACTAGTGACCTTTATTGCAGTATATTGGACAGGAAATGGACTGAGAGACAAGGAGAGAAGATCTGTAGCAAAGGCAGTCGTCTGAACCACAGACAACTGCGTTGCTGACTAATAGCATTTGTATATTGAGCGGCTGCTTCACCTCTAAATCATGTACCGCCCCAATCTTTGAGGAAAGTTTGACCCCCTGTTGAATTAATGCTACAAAGAATTACTGCAACTCCAAATTCAAAAGTTCAATCTGATACACTTATTGAGTATTGCGTATCTACTAAAATATGCCTGTGAGTGTATATCAAAATAATCCTACAAAAACTTTTTCAAACCACCATTTGAGCTGTGATTTTCTACCACTGGTGCGCTCAGAAAGTAGTGGTTGTGACCCTACGGGGTCTCAAAGAAATGCTGCGACAGGCGTCTTATTTTTCAGCAGGGAAACTGTAGCAAAGAAGGTCAAAGACCACAATAGCTTTGCCATTAAATCAGAAAAAGGAAATCTCTGAAATTGTTTGTAGTGCATCTGCTGGAATTACATGGCTACCCACAGTATGAAGTCAAAGCTCAGAACTGAGACGCAGTGTGCTACTGTTTTGTAAAAATGTCCATCCACATTCATGTTGTAGGCAAAATGCAAAGAAAGACTATACCATCTACAAAAGATGGCAATCAATTGGTAAAGTATAGGTAGGTTTACTAGATTTGCATTCAACAGAAGGAAAACAAGACAATCAGAAAGTGAAGTATAGTAATCTTTGTGCCCTTGTAGCAGAATGCCTTTGCTTATAAATCTCCATTCCTATGATGTAAAATCAGAGCAGCCTTTCATCTTTGCTAGTGAAACATCAGACTGTGGTGTTACTACCTGACTTCGGCTGCATCAAATTTTTTTTTCTGATTAAGGGACTAAACAGCCGCGGCCATACATCACAATTGTTCGAGGTTATGTGCAAGTTCCTTGAGCTCGTGAGCTGGGTTTCATGAATCTTTAAATGTCAGAAAGATTTACAAGTACGCAAAAATATATACACAGTTGTGGTGGCGCAGCTGCAAGGAAGACCAAAAGTGATGTGGCCTTCACAGATGTTATAGCCCATCATTTCAATTAGGACATGTGTGCCCAATGTGGATCTGATGAAGAGAAAGACGCAGCATGGAAACACATTAAGCATGCTTTCATTGCAGCAACATGTGCCACACACTCTCCAAATTATCCTAATGATAGTAATTACAAAGGCACATTCAAGTCTGTGTTTGGTTAAGTAAGGGTTACGGAATGTGTACAAATATTCTTCTGTGGAACTGCCTCTTTTTACAATCACCATTTGGTAATTTTCCATTACAAGACCAAAGAGTTTGATTAACATAGTAATCTAAATACTTCCCCACATATCTTTATAAATAATTTTTTATCTTCATAAATCTAAACCACCATAAATTAGTACGATGTACACTTATGGATACAACTCAATGAATTAAAATGTCAATAAAAGGTTAATTACTTTCTGTAATTCCATTTTAAAAGCTAATGTCACTATATGCATTTGTTCTACACAAAAAGATATTTCTATTTCATTTAAGAACATTTTATGGTTTGAGCTTAAAGCTTTTTTTTGATCATTACAATAACACCTATGACAGATTAAATGAAAATATTTTTTTAAATACAAAAACAGCTTAAGTAAGCATAGGGAAGACTGCTAACTTGATAGCTGACCATCAGTCTGTCATTGCACTGCAAGAACAATGACAGAAACAGCAGGAACAAAATGTCAGTGCTACAACACCTGGATACCAACCAACGGTTATAGATACGCTCACTGAACGTTGAGTGGAAGGATAAAGAATGGTGGTAAAAGATGCATAAGCAACATGCATAGTCTCAGCCTAGAGAGGATTGTGAAACAAAGCACACATAGCTGTTGACATAGAATGAATTTGATCTGAGTTAATGTTTGACACCCAATATTTGTTAGATGTAAGCCTTGATTATAAAATTCAGTTTTAAAGGATGAATAGTACTTTAAAAATGTAAATTGAATTACTGAAGTTAACTTTCTGATACTTTGTTAAAATGTAACTGAAGTATTAATTGTTTTATTAGTTATTACAAAGTACTCTGACATTGTGCTCATGATTTTTGTAATAATCACTATGAAACATGATTTTAACCAGTAAGCTATATATTTAAAAAAAAGTGAAAGATGAAAATGAAGAACAGATGTGAAAATAATTAAAAGTTGGAAACATGTGCCGTGAAATGGGATTTGATTTTGTTTTTACAGCAGTTTTACAGCAATTTAACGCATTGACAAGTTTACTTCAACAGTAAACATAATATTCAAATAGCCTGAAAGTTATAAAAACACTCAATCAATTTTCATTATCCAATATTTATGCTCCTTTCAACTTCTGCAGGATTCCTGCTTTAGTTTGCAGTTTTTAAAACATGGGGAATTTTTATAAACAGCCTGAAGCAAATAACTGTTTTTGTTAATCAGAGCTTCTGACCTAGAGCTTTTTTTCAAATGGATGACGAACTCGACAATCTTGGGAAATGTAGACCCAAAATATGGCCCTAAAGCACTGAGGAGGACTTCTTCTTTCTTTAGTTCACTCTTATTTTTTAAGTTCAAAGTGGTATGATGCCACAAGGCCTTTGAAAATCCTGTTACCACATATTAAAAAAAAGGCAAGTGGTTACTAACGTCCTGACATTCACAAGGCTTCAATAAGAAAAACTGCAGGGGGCTGCAACTGCTCATGCTTAAAGAGCTCTGCTCTCCCTGGGGCTGGACGGAGGCTTGTCGCTACGAGAATGGGACACAGTTATTTAAATGAAAAAGGTTCTGAAAGGTTCTTGTGTTTTATTAGTGTGAAGAAAAATACATTTCATATGAATCCACACAGAAAAGGGAAGAGGAAGACAAATAGCATTTGCTCCTTTCATAAATAACATCTTGCCCACTGGTTTCCAGTGTTCAATAAAGAAACAAAGAATTAGACTAGGGATAGGGAAGAGATGTTCGGTCATTCAAGCCATTTCTTTTTCCTGTTCTCTGTTTCAAACAAATGAAAGCTTCGTCAAAACGACAACTTTTTTATAAACCATTTTCACATCCAGGATGTAACTCATTTCTCACGTATTCGTAGTGTCTCCAGTTTACGTACAAGACTAATCTCAACAAACTATCCCCATCTACACCAAACCAGTTGGCTGAACAATGTGTACTAAGTTTTTCTTCCACATCCCAATAGAACACCATTTGTTGTGCTTTTGATCACACACACTCAGACAGAAGCTACTGTTAGCTTACTTTTATGACAGCATGCAGTCTGCTATTTCACAGGAAACATCATAAGCTTTTGAATCGATAAAACTCTAAAGCTCAAACTGCAGTCCTAAATGGATGGAGTCATGCAACTTTTAGATGTATCCCTTGTCCTACGTACTTGAATTAAATGATGAAACGGCCTCGCTAGCATGCAGTCAAGTTTTACAGAGCTTTGCTGATGAGCTAATATTGGAGCCATGTTTCCTCATGGGCATGGTGTGTGTTCGCTGCCATGTTTTTTGCATGTGGACCAAAATATGAATATATACTGATATTAAATTACATACCTAATTAGGCTAAATCTAAAGGCAATCGGTTGTATTGGTATATATTTAGAAGTATCTGAGAAAAGAGGGCTCCATATGAATCCACGTGTTATTTTCCTTCCACTTTACAATTATTAGCTACCTTTGGTTAGTCTTGCACACAAATACCCCAGAATATATGTTGAGACTTACAGATGAAATGTGACAAAATACAAAAATAAGAGTTAGAGACATGAATCTGTTTGGTAGACACTGTGTCAATACAATTTCTGCCGTAGCTCCATCTGAAGAAACAGTGGCGATTTTCAAGCTCCTCCTCTCTCTCAACTCTTCTTATCCTGCCTTCCTAACACCCACAGAGACAGTTTCAGGGCCCCATGTGGAAGACGCAGAACCGAGACCAAACTCCTCTGGGGAGTATAGCTACCTAGTAGTGGTACACCTGCCACATAATATTTCAAAGGGTGCAGAACACATACACACTGTACTGAATGTTTTCTAGTGCAACACCACTGAAACCTACAAGAAACATGATCTTATGGGAATACATTACTCATATAAAACATGGCCATATGGTACGGTACAGATCAAACATGGTGGAAGACTTTTGAGGTTACCACATAGTAAGTAAGCACACATGCACTGTGAGGTTGAAAAGATTGTGTGGCAGAATTTGATCAAAGCCTGAAAGTCTTGCAATAATATATAAGAAAAACAAACATCTTAACCAGCCAAAAGTACTAACTCCAAATTCTTTATATTTGGTGTTTTAGATAATAAATGGTTCACTTTACTGTATATTTTAAGTTGTTGGATGCATGCTGAGAAAAGAAATTTCCTCTTCAAAACTCAGAGAATGAGGCAAAATATATCATGCTGACTTCAGAGTAAAATAAGATTAGAATATTTTCAAAATGTTCTTTTAATAATAAAACATTCTTTTTCACATTAAGAAGAAGCTTGACATCTTCCATCAAAGTTTCCTTTTCTGTGTCGCAACAGCGATGCTGATCTCAAAACATGTTATATTAGATATTTCTTGTATTGGTATTGGCGTTATTAAGTCTAATTACAGTGTTAATAAATATCAGGGTATTTGGTTTTGGGGGGAATTAGTAGGTTGGTGACTTTTATTTTGGTCAGGCAGTGTGATAAACACTGTACCCAGCTCACCTTTTTGAGAACTTTGAACTCAGCGATGCAGTTTCACGATTGGCTACAATTCTTCCAAGATTTAAACACAGTAAGTTAAACTAAAATATTGTGTCCTAAATAGATTAAACTGTTTTATTTTTGCATTCCAATTTCTTTGCTAATAAGCATGAATCCCCATGTTAGTTTGCAGCTAATAGGAGGAGCACACAGGCTGATTATACAACATAATGCACTGTTCCACTTCTAACTTTTCTTTCAGGTCAATTTACAAGTAAGTAGCTGAACAGGTCAGCAGCTAAAATAACTAAAGAGAAGCACCAACGTTGTAATGTTTTTTTAAATTACCATAATTATATATTCTTAATAGGCTGCTTTCAAGCCAGAAGTTTTAGATTCACCTTGCTTTTTTTCCACCTATTTTGGAATTTTTGAGTATAAAAAGTTACAGTTTAACAAAATTAAATGGACAGGTTACAAGCACAAAATAACACAAACAAAAAACATGTAAATAATCTCACACTAGTATATATTTTTCAATACTTTTGCAAACAAAATATGATAAATGAAGAAGAAAAGAACTGTGAAGTCATTTCAGAAAGTTTAGACAGTTGACTATAAACATGATTTTAACGGGTGCACTGAACTAGCTAGTCGACAGGTACAACACTGATAAAAAATAATGGAAACAGTCAGTACTTACCTTGCTTTATTATTTGAAAAAGAACAAAAAGTTATTTTAAAAAATCTAATTATGCTTAGAAGATTTAAACTTTGTGAGAAAGCAGCTTTGCTTTTTCATCTTTGTATTGTAATATGTGAATATTGGAGATGATTAGTGATGGCCTTCCCAGTAAAACCACAAGGTATTCATAAAATATTTAAAATACATTGCAACAACATAAAAAAATACACCCCTCCTCTCTTCTACTGGCTTGGCTTCTTATTAAGGGCCAATTAATCCTAAATCAAGGTCTACTCATAATTAAAATTTTTCATGTCTTTTCGATGTTAGGAGCCTGAATGTGTTGTTTATTTAATTCAAGCCCGAGTCCATGTGACTTTTAACCATTATAAAGTTTTCTAGGTCATTTCATCTGAAGCCATGTTTAATAAACTTCATCTCTGAAGAACTGTTTTTCCCATATTTTAAATTTTTTTTAATGAATTAGCTGTGTAATTTAGTTTTCTTACTTCATTAATTGTCATTTTTATTTCTCGTTACAGGAAAAACAGTTCAACCCTTTTACTATTGATATCCATATGTCTCCACATGCTTGGTGTGAAGCACTTTAAATACCCATTTACCTTTGCATGTAAATAACCCACCTTTGGAATCTGGCCAATTGCTGTTTGTTTTTCAAAATATTTTTCCTTTATTGTTTTATATCTCCATCTTTTGTTCACATTTTTTCCTAAATCACTCTTTTGGCCTGGTCATAAAATCAAATACACTCCGATGCCAAATTTAGCGAAGGTTTATGCCTAGAGAATGCAAGGCCATGCATAGCATCGGTTGACTTCCCACCTGCTTTATTGCAGCCTGGTTGCCGTGTGTATTTATCATAGATGCAGTCATTTCTGCACCGAAGGCTGGGCCATGCTGTGCATATGCTCACTTTGTTACCCCTGACATAAATGCCTCACCAGGGAGAAGCTTTTATTAAAGCACATACTGTATAAACTCTTTCCTTTTAGTAGCAGGGGAAAAAGCTGAAATGCATCTATTTATGGAGTATTTCTAAGCATTACACAAAACTTAGTTTGACCTTGCAACTGCATGAAACGTGCATTAACAATAATTATAAGACAACTTGTAAAAAGAGTATTTAATTGCTATTTGCATAATTGCATGCAGGATAAAATGTAAAATCAATAACTCATATCACGAAAAATAAAAATGTCTAAGTGGGAAGCTTTGATGCAAAAGAGGAAGCAAGTAGCTGGATTCTTTTTTTTTCAGCTTTTACACAGACACACTGAATCCCTGAACTTTTCAAGACATTCTCTGGAGGATAAAGAAAGCAAACAGAAGATAACAGACTGGGGCTCCAACTACTAACATTGTCTGGATTAATGCTCCTAATGCAGGGTGCACTTTAGGGTGAGCTTTGATGGCACAGGCAGTCCGGTGATGTTTCCACGTGATTAACAAACACAGAGGGGCCTAGTAGTGCACACACATATATACACTGCAAGGACTGAGATTAAGGTTAGGACAATGTTGGACCTGAGTCTGTTGCTCTTCCCAGCCTCAGCTCCTGTAATTTATAGCAGTCCTGTCTTCTGCACAACAGCCTCTTGTTCTTTGGAGCATTTTGGCAATGAGAGACACATGGTGCACGAACATTTGTCTTACTTTGGAATGACGCCTGGGATTAATGAGATAATTCGAACTACTATACAAGATTGGCATGGGCAGTTTCTGTATGTGTGGCCTTAGTAGAGCTGCAGGCCCAGTTATTACAGGGTATTAACAAAACTAAATAGTACCTATTCAATGTGAGGAATTCCTTAAGTGGAAACTGCTGAATGTTAACACTATTATACTTTCAAATGTTTGAAAAATGTATTATTACAAGCTGAGTATTAAATTAAAAGTGGAACCAGCCGAATTTGTCAGTTTTCCAGCAACAAAAAGTTGTTATAGACATTATCGTTATTAATTTTTTAGTGATATTTTCCCTACTCTCAGTCGCATTGAAACTCTCTCACCAACAGACAAGTTGTCTTCTAAAATACTTGAGGCAATTTGTCAAAATACTCTCCTTGACAACAAAAAAAACCTCAGTTTTGTTCCTGATTTTTTTTTGTCTTACATATTTCTGACTTTACAATGTCAGAGAATATCATACATTAATGCATTTATTTTTAGATTGTTTTAATTTTTCTTTTGACAAAAAACTTTTTCTCATAATTATGCAATATTGATCTAGAAATGTCTATTAATTAAAATTTACTCCTCTGTGGTCATATTGTTTTGTTGTTGTTTTTTTCTACAATGTCCCTAATAGTTTGTCTTTGCCTTCTGAATAGATTGGGGAAAAGACATTTTTTTTTTCATCTGAACATGTTACAGTTTTTAAAATCGGTAATCATTTCATGCTTACTTAATATAAAGTGGCTCCTAAATTACACACATACATTAGATCTGAATGGTAGACAGAAGATGGTGAGTGATTTTATTTATTTACCTTTTAACTTCCAAGTTCCATAAGGTGAGCTGAGTAATCATTCATCAGTTTGACTCTGCTATAAAAATCATTTAGTCTAAAGCCTCCGAGCAAAAAAGGAGATTTCATTCTGCCAGATCTAGCAGATGCCTATACTAAAGTAGTGACCTTTAAAATATGCCTTCCCATCTGATTTCCGTTTTAAACAAACACATTAAGAAATGGGGAAGGAAAAAAAACTGTGGATACACATAAAATCACTAATTACTTAGGGGTAATATGCTTATCTTAGCATAAGAGGATTTATTTTGATTTATGTCACCCATAACCTTTCCATCCAACAAGTAATTAATAGTGCTCAAAAAGGATGCATCTTGGATATTTTATCTTTTAAGACTAGACTATTTTCTATCAAGGTAAGATTTGGCTGTCAGACGATGCTTTGGGGGGGAAAAAAATCTCTTTAATCCAGGCTGAAGCACCCAAACACGGAGACAGATCGGCCAGATACTGCGTTTTCAAAGCAAATCAGTTCTGGATATAAAATGAAACGCTGAGGAGCAAGTTAAAACCATTTTATATAGCAGTGCAGCTGCTCAGGCAGAACCGAAAATGGTTCTTCACAGCTGACTGAAGAGAAAGGGAATCTAACGACGGACAGAAACTCAAGGTTGCTGTCAGTGTGCCTCTACTCTTCAGGATAAATGAAAGAAATAGATGGGTTTACACTCCGCAGCCCCTCGGCTGACAAATATATAACTCAGTGAGGTTAGGTAAAGAAGATGCAAAACGTGAGATGTAAGATTACATTTATAACTTCACTCTATACTAAAGCAGACAGTTAAAATTGTTTTGGGGATTTCAGATGCATGTCCCAGAGTACTTGTTACTGAAATACCTGCCTGTCTTTGACGCACACTTAGTCTTTTCAAGGCCAGCTGCATTTTTCACCCACTGTTTTCACAACATAGTGTCACCTTTCTCTTTGCAAGCAGAAAAGATGCATTCTTTATGTCATCAGTGTTAAAAATTCACCCTCAGTGCCACTGACAGGTAACATTGGCTCATTTTGAAAAGGTATCTAGAATACTGTAAAGTTTGCCCTGAAGCACTTCCACTTGTGATTCAATGTGATGGTCTAAGTTCTCTGATAACCTTGTGTAAAAATGCCATAGTTTAAAATTAAAAGAAAAGAAAAATCATCATGAACTAATTATTTTTAAATAAACTATCATTCCTAGTCTATTAAATTTAAAATCTAACT